>JXSR01S003541.1:3237-15125 GCA_000969725.1 Ophiothrix spiculata
ACAATTCTGACAAGAGCAATCTACATTTTGAGAAACCATCATATGGACTTGCTCCATGGATGAGACATGAAAGAACGGGAGGTCTGTCCTGGGTGTTTTTCAGTTTCGACAATTCTGACAAGAGCAATCTACATTTTGAGAAACCATCACATAGACTTGCTCTATGGATGAGAGATGAAAGAACGGGAGGTCTGTTCTGGGTGTTTTTCAGTTTCAACAATTCTGACAAGAGCAATCTAAATGTAATGCAATCAATGTAGTGGCTTTCTCATGCGATGGATGCGGTACCAACCAAAAACAGCAATCTACATTTTAAGAAACCATCATATGGACTTGCTCCATGGATGAGAAATGAAAGAACGGGAGGTCTGTCCTGGGTGTTTTTCAGTTTCGACAATTCTGACAAGAGCAATCTACAAAATTTTTGAGAAACCATCATATGGACTTTTGCTCCATGGATGAGAGATGAAAGAACGGGAGGTCTGTTCTGGGTGTTTTTCAGTTTCGACAATTCTGACAAGAGCAATCAACATTTTGAGAACCCATTTTGTGGACTTACTCCATGGACCAGGGATGAAAAAACAGGAGGTCACTCAGGAGTGTTTTCCAGTGTCGACAATTCTAATAACAGCAATGTACATTTTGAAGAACCATTACGTCGTGAAATTACTCCATGGATAAGGGATAAAAGAATGAGATTCTCTCCCGAGTTTTCCAGTTTCTACAATTATATTCTGGCAAGAAAGACCAATGTACATTTTTAGGAACCATTAGGGCATGTATCCATAATCCCTGTGGAGTGTGTCCTTCCAATGTTTCCAACTGTAATATGCCACAAAGTCAATAAACTTTGTTCTACTCAGTGATCATATCAGTGGCCCTGCGATGTGTATGGTAGATGTTTTCTACGACCTGTCAGAACCATGGAACATGTTCATTGTTTGTGCTGCAAGTGATAGGAAACATCTGCCCAGACCACTGATATCCCATACCAAAAATAAATGCTATCGGATAGCCATCGGATAACAGATGGCTTTTTGGTAGCCATCCAAAACCATCGGTTACCCGATGGCTCCGTCCCTTGCTATCAGAAAGACATGTAGGGTACCCGATGTCATTCAAATAGGTAACAGAAAGACATTAGGTAGCTGATGTCCAGCTGATGGCACATCGGGAAGCCATCAGGTAACTTAGTTTATAGAAACAGCTATCGGGAAGCCATCCAAAAACTTAATTAAAAAAATAAATGATCATCAGTATCATCGGGAAGCCATCAGGTAACTTAGTTTATAGAAACAGCTATCGGGAAGCCATCCAGAAACTTAGTTAAAAAAATAAATGATCATCAGTATCATCGGGAAGCCATCGGAAAACTTAGTTTATAAAAACAGCTATCGGGAAGCCATCGAGAAACTTGGTATGTAAAATAAATGACCATAAGTACCATCGGGAAAAAAGCCAGCGGATGGCAACTATGGCACCATGGGAAAAGGCAGTTATTTTCACATGGTGGTTGGCAGTTCATTTGGTGAGAAAAATATGCTTTATTTTGCTGTTGTTTGTGTAGCTTTCTAGAATTATTTTTTATGGCAAAGTGACAGACCACTCATATGCTGACAGTAATTAGGAAATATAAATGCTGAAAATTTCATGATAAATCTTATAACTTAATTTGGGTTGTTAAGCTTAACTAATTAGTAAACTTAATATTGCTTCTGTACCAGTATACCAAAGAAGGCCTATTTGTTTATTTCTAGCTATGTTCTTTAGATGGACTTCAGCTCCCAACATCAAATTAAGTACCATTCAGGTGTAAATATTTAAACTATCAGCATTTTCTATTAAAGCCAGAAAGGGGATTAAAAAGCCCAATAGAAAATCACCTTCCCTGGCACTGTCACCGTATTAATAACATTGTGCAAAACAAGTAAATGTAGAATGTAAAATACAAACAAAATGAAATCATTTCAACATTTTGACGTTATTTTACCTTACCACCTGTGATCCAGCGGTATGCACAACTGCGATCCATCGGTATCCCGTGAAGTGCACAACAGTTCCAAATTTTTGAATGATTTAACTGCATTGTTACAGTTTGAGTTGTCAAAGTTTTGATAAAGTTTCCACTTCATCAGAAAGAGTTCCTTCCACTCACTGAAAAGTTTCATTCCATCCACAAAAGTTCATCCTATCTATCAAATCGATCAGGGTATTTCTTATTCCCGATGTCATAAATTGTCAAAATTGCAAGCTATTCTGCCTGACCAACGGCTATCCATCCATCCATATGATATCGTGAAAATCTCTAGGAATCATTTGGTATCATATCATACTCAATACGTTGTAGCACCAATTTATCACCATCCATCCTTACAATTCCAAAGATAGCTAGATATCATGATTGTTTCAAATAGACAAGCACCAATTCAAAATCCAAAGCACCGAAGGTTTATCACTGATGGTTTAACAAGTTTCCACACAACTTCTTCCATTACATGACTTACTTCAGATTACCATGGGATTTCCTGCACACAAACTTCATCTCTACTTTCATCCATTGTGCCTTGTGAGTTTATATACATAGAGCAGTCCGGGCGTGGTGTGCTGTACCTGGGAGTTCATCTTGTCTGTGTTCAATGTACCTTCACGGGTTTTGAGACATTTATATATGGTAATTGATATTCCTGGCGTATCACGTATGCTCCAAATGTCGTACCACCAATTCCTTCACTTTAGTGATGTGATTTCCTTGCTGAAAAAATAAGTAAAATTATTGTATCATATTAATTTCAGATCTGTTGAATTGCCCAATTTATACTTTTTATTAGAAAATTTGCATCCACATAACTACATCTTTAGGTGACTTTTGGGTCCCAATAAAAACTTATGCATCCATCTATGGGAGCTTTTCCCCACGAGTCTTTACCTTCCCATCATTTACGAAATATTTCATCCCCAAAGGTCATCAAGCATTTGATCTTGATTTTGACAGGTAGGTCCATATGCACAAAGCAGGACTAACTTTAGTTCCGGACTAGGTGAAATTTGATTTCTTAAAACATTTTTGGAATGTGTAATAATTTATGTCCTTGCATTAAGATCTATGCTGAAATTTCTATTATTTGACCATTTGTCTGTTTCGAAACATTGGCATTTCTTCCAAAAAGTACAAAAATTGGTTTAGTCCAGGACTAAGTTAGTCCAAGTTCTTACCATGACATGTTCTCTGCCACAAATACAATGCTCTCTTTAATGGGGTTCTCTTACACCAAAATTACAAACGCTGCAGCCATGGAATTAAAACTAATAGAGGTTATCCGTGTTTTGGATTAGCGGCCATCTTTGCGGGAATGCTATACAATATTCAGACCATTCAGGAGAGCAGCACCAGGAACGTCATGCACGTTAGCATATTAACTGCTTCAAAATAGCCCGCCAGATTCAGGGTCATTGATTGAATAAAGATTACTAAGGCAATGACCTCTTTTGTTTGCGATCACGCATGAGTGAAGTGGATACTCTCTATAAATAACCTTAGTACCAAGACATGGACCAGCCTAGCCTGTGCGGTACCGAATGAGCCCCCATTTTTACTAACCATGACATGCTCTCCTCTGCCTCCAAGGGAGACAATACACACTTTGATGGTTTTCTCATCAAGATTGAAAAAAAAAACCCTTACAGCATCAGACCTTAAGACTATAATCTACCGAAACATGGCCTAGCCTTTACTTTGATCAACACCAAATAGGCGGGCCTCTTCACTTCGTGAATTGATACAGATAAGCGTGTGCGTAGTTCGACACAGCACAATTGAAAGAGACGCAGCGCACGTTGCACGTGTGACTCGGCGCGCGTGTAACTGGGATTATGTTTACTTGCGGATGAAGAAAAGCCTCATAATTCCCGCCTATTTAGTGTTGATCAAAGTATAGCCTGTACCAGAAAAGCCCCCATGTTTACCTACCATGACATGCTCCCCTCTGCCTCTAAGGGATACAACACCCTCTTTGATGGTTTTCTCTTCAATCCAGATTGAAAACACCACACCCATAGCATCAAACCTAAATGGATACAAATAATGATCAGTACATATATTTTAAAAGCATTTTCCATAGGGTAAACTCAATCTCTTTATCATGATCAGGGAAATTGTGTGGTCTAGCAAAATAGTGCTGTGCAAAATAAGTAATCTAGAGGTTGTGACTTTGGGTCTTGTTCTTTGGACAAGTCATGGGTCTTTGCATATATTGTGAAAGCATCTGAGTGTACTCAAGTTGCTGGAGAGGTAACTATTAGTCTGATCATCACTAAATATGCAGAAATTGTGAAGCTTTTCATCTGCAAGCAATGGTAATCCCACTCACATGCACGCCATAAATACTGATGCGCTAGTCATACGTACGCCACGTGCTGGGTCTGCTGCTGTGTTCTGCTGTGCTCACACATTTTTTTATCAATGTGAAGATGCCCACCTATTTAGCATTGCTCAAAGTGTAACTCACAGAGTAGAACATATGAACGGGACAACCTCATTTGTCGATATATGGATGGAAGGGAATATCCCATCACGATGAAATAAAAGAAATATCCCATCACGATGACACAATTTTTTTAGCGAAATATCCGTGCTTTTAGAAGATCTGTCTATTTTTACGGGAAGATTTGCTCTTGTTGGAGATTTTAATGTTCACTATGAAGATCTCCTTGATCGTGATGCACTAAAGATGCGCAATTTACTGTCTTCTGCGTGTTTTAAGCAGCATGTTATCGGTAGTACGCACAAACACGGTCACACATTAGACCTTATCATCTCCCGTGATCATGATAATTTTGTCGGGACATGTTCCGTTATCCATGGACTTCCTTCAGATCACTCTGCTGTTCGCTGTGACCTCGATATTTCGCGTCCAAATCCTAGCAAGCTTTCGATCAATTATAGAAAGCTTAGAGAAATTGATCTTGCTGCGATTAAGCTTGATATTGATGATTCTTCATTACATGACTTTGCCATCATGCAGGATCCGTGTTCACTTGTTAGCAACTACAACTCTGTTCTTCGTGAGCTACTTGACAAACACGCTCCCGAAATCAAGCGAAAAGTTACCCTTCGTCCAAATTCACCTTGGTTCGATGAGAGTCTTCGTCAATCTAAGAGACTGAAACGTCGTCTTGAAAGGAAGTGGCTGAAGTCTGCATGGTCTTGAAATTAATCGTCAAATCTTCTATTCTCATTGCGATGTGTATCGATCTGCAGTTGAAAAGGCTAAAACGGACTATTATAAAGATAAGTTTACGAACTCAAATACACGTCAGCTCTTCAGAACTGTAGACAAACTTTCTACTGCAAAATCTTCCAACAAGTTGCCGTCGCATAACTCCATTGAATCTCTCGATACGTCATTTCAAGAATTCTTCGAATCAAAGGTTGAAAAGGTCAGGACAACCCTCATTAACACTGACCCCGGAACATTGTGTGTTGATATTTATGATTCTTGCCAGTCTGAGTTCACCTCCTTTTGCGCAGCTACTATGGATGAAGTGCGCAAAATCATTATGCAATCATCAAAGACTTCCTGTCCACTGGACCCTCTTCCAACTCGACTTCTTGTGGACATGCTCGATTCATTACTGCCTACAATAACTAACATCATTAATGAGTCTTTCGCGCAGTGCATTATTCCAACGGAGTTGAAAGTTGCATTAGTTTCTCCATTGATCAAAAAACCATCTCTTGATCCAGAGTTACTTCAGAACTATCGTCCAATATCAAATCTCCTGTTCCCCCATAAAATCCTCGAACGCGTCGCTGTTCTACAACTTCAGCAATATCTCACTGATAACAATCTTCATGCTAAGGCTCAGTCAGCTTACCGGCAATTCCACAGCACTGAAACAGCTCTCATTCGCATCACTAATGACATTCTTCGTGCGGTTGATCAACATCAAGAAGTTATTCTCGTGCTGTTGGATTTGTTGGCAGCTTTTAACACCATTGACCATCAAGCTCTTCTTCGACGCATGGAATCTCGGTTTGGTATTAAAGGCTCCGCACTCGCATGGTTGAAATCGTATTTCGATGAACGCCACCAATGTGTCCGCATTGATAAAATTCAGTCTAATCCAATTACTGTCACTCGTGGTGCCCCACAAGGCTCTGTGCTGGGCCCTCTCGCGTTTACTATGTATAGCTCTCCTCTTGAAGAAATTGTGAAAGCTCATAATCTACGGTGCAAGATCTACGCTGATGATACGCAGGTTTACATCAACATCAAGCCTAGCAAATTATCCAATATTACCACTGTCATTGAACATTGCATCGGTGATATTAAATGCTGGATGACCCAAAACATGTTGATGTTGAATGATGACAAGACGGAAATTCTTCACTCTCGTCATGTTCCATCTTCTCAACTATCGTCACTTCAAGTTGGAAACTCAGCTGTCAGACTAGCTTCGTCCACTAAAAATCTTGGCGTTATCTTTGATGACAATGTTACCATGTCTGATCACGTGAGCGGCATATGTAAAAGTGCTTCATACTCGCTCTACAAAATCGGGAAGCTTCGCAGATTTCTCGATCAGCCTTCGACTGAAAAATTAGTGCATGCTTTTATAACATCACGGCTTGACACTTGTAACTCTTTGCTGTTTGGTCTGCCAGCTTGTGAGCTGGATAAATTACAGCGTATCCAAAATGCTGCTGCCAGGCTTGTATCCAGAGTTAAAGGTCATTGTCATATGAAGCCTGTGCTTAGAAATTTGCATTGGCTTCCAGTTAGAAAACGCATCATGTTCAAGATTATTTTCATCACCTTCAAAGCTATTCACGGACTTGCACCTGTATATATTCGTGATCTTCTTAACATCCATAAACCTGCTCGGTCTCTCAGATCATCCACAGCTACACTGTTGAAACATCCCCCTCTAAGGCTGCTCAGGACTAATTCATATGGACATCGCGCTTTCTCTGCTTGTGCACCCACTCTGTGGAACCAACTACCTCCTCATATTCGTAATATTTCTAACATTGACATTTTCAAGTCCCATTTGAAAACTCATCTCTTTAAACTGCCTGACGTGTAATATTGTTGTTTACAATGCATGCATGCTTTCATGTTTTTGCAGTGCTCTGGACTTTTTAATCAGTGTCTTTATCATGTTTTTTAATATATTCTGCGTAGTTGTAGTCTTAAGATTGTAAGATTATGAATAGTTTGTTTTTGATATTGTACTTTTTATGCTGTAGTTTTAAGTTAACTTGTGAAGCGCTTTGTGGTGTTTGTAAGGCGCTATATAAGCACCGCCTTATTATTATTATTAAGGGGTTGAGAAAGAAAGGAGAGGATCATGCAGAAAAGGGGTTAAAGTTTGATTTAGCTTAGGACATAAACTGTCAGAGATGCCACTGATTTCATTGAAAAACATCAATTTTGAAAGATACTCCACAAAGGGCCGAAACTATATGAAAATATGTAAATTTGAGGTCATAAAAAAAAAACTGAAATCATGGTTTGAACTTCTAAAAAACCTCATTTCAAGTTGAAAAGTACTTATAGTGGCATCTCTGTAACACTAGTCATGTTCATGTCTTCTTATCAACCAATTTGAAACAATAAACAGTTACATATAGTATTGTCAAAGAACTGTTTGTATCAATGCAGTTGAGTGACAGAACTTGGCCTAGATCGTAAACTTTCAAGACTGCATACCGTACATAGTGTTTTATGCTGTGTTTTGTGATATGCAGATAGGATATATCCTGTCATATCAAGGCTCAAGGAAAAATTCTCCAACTTATTTTATGATATATATATTTTGAGTCACAAATGATTGTTTCAAGTTAAGTCTCAAGTCTCGACCATGTCGAGTCTTGAGTCAAGTCAAGTCAAGAGGGTGTCGAGTCTCAAGTCAAGTCGAGTCATCCAGAGAAGGTGACTCGAGTCGAGTCACAAAATGTTGAGTCCAAGTCCCCTACCTATGTATCTTCTCCTTCTGTGTTGTTTTTCTGCTATCACCAATAACATTGATGTTGGATTTTCTGAATTCAGTCTGTAGATACTCACTAATCTGAAATGATAGACGAGGCTAAAAATTTACATTTGTTACCTTCCTTGCAGACCAAGACAAAGTATTCCAAACATTGAGCAGGATTTCAACCTAGCAGAAATACTGCAATCCGAGCTATCCAAGTTTCCATCAGTAGTCAACATTTGACATGGGCCTCATACATAGCAGTATATTGAGTTTTCAGACTTCAATATTTTTCCTTTTAAAATAACGGAAAAATTGGATTTGAATCAGTTTTACATGATTAAAAGCGACCTGATATAACCACTATAATTAGTGGTGGGTTATAAAATGGTGATGTTTCAAATCACTTAGGGGAAAAGCTCATTTGATGCAGTATGATCTCCTGATCATTTTGACACCTTTTTTTAATTGAAATCGGCCAAGAAATGAGACAGTGCGGGCCGAAATACCAATTTCGAGAAGGGGGGGTCAGAGGGGGGTCTGAAAATGTGGAATGTGACCATTGCTGGAATTCTATACCATATTTTAGCAATGTTTGGGTGTATACTTATGTTTTTGAGGTCAAAGAATCCATTTGTATAAGTTTTGTCAACATCAAAATTTTCGCGTGTAAAAACGACCATTTTAGGTCAAATTAGGCTATGAGGGCGCTTTTGCCAATAAAACGAACATGGACATTCCGATTGCGATAATTTGAATGTCAAACAATAGATAATCATTGATAGTATCTGCTTAGCAAATTTGAGCTCTCTAAACAAAACGGTTTGGTTGTGGCACCAATTTAAGTGAAACACAGAACTACGCAATTTTGTGCCATAGGTTTGTGTGTGGGTCAACAAACTTTTGTTCCCTGTGTTTTCAATGGAGGCGTTTTCAAAAGTAATAAAATGGTACAACGAGCAATCGAAACAAACCTACATGCTGAAACTTTTAGAATATAATAAGGGAATGTTTATCTTCAATTCTACCTCAAAAAATGTTTTCAAAATGAGTAACACTAAGGCGTGGCCAGCAAGGCGCCCTCGTGGCTTAAATTTGCATAAAATGGCGGATTTTACGAAAACGAAAAATCAAATTCTGTCAAAAATGTGAAAAATAGATTCCTTGACCTCAAAAACATAAATATGCACCCCAACATTGTTAAAATATGTTATAGAATTCCAGCAATGGTCAAATTTCACATTTCAGACCCCCTTCCGACCCCCCTGTTCAAAATCGTTTTTTTTGGCCGGCACTGTCTCATTTTTTGGCCGATTTCAATGAAAAAGGTGTCAAAATGCTCAGCAGATCATGCTGCATCAAATGAGCTTGTACCCTTAGTGATTTGAAACATCACCCTTTTTTGACCCCTGTATAACCCACCACTACTATAATTCTATCAAGGATTGCGGTGTCAGAAATCATTTTTTTTAAAAACTCAATAAAACTTTTGGAATAAATCGATGATGCTGTTATATTGATGTGAGATTTCAATATATTTAACTTTTAAAATAACGGAAAAAGTGGGTTTTTTTAAATTAAATATGAAGGTAATGTGATTCGAACAAATGAAACGTGATTCTTAGCAACCTGATATAACCAGTATATACTACCAAGGATTGAGGTGCCAGAAATGTTTTTTTAACTCAATAAAAATTTTGGAATAAATCGATAATACTGTTATATTGATGTGATACACATAATAGACATTAACTGATTAATATCAATATAATCCGCAATTGATAACAAACTATGTATGTGACTATGATGTCAAATTCAAGATTCAAGATTCAAAATTTATTTCAATAACACATTCATAAGCACATTCAAAACAACTTAGAATAAACGAACAGTATGTTAAAAACACAACAAAAGAATGGTATTGAGGAGATGGCAAAGGCCAGTAAGGCCCGAAGGGCCATCCCCTAGTAGGGCCCAAGTTACACACGATAAAAGAGTATGGCCTAAAAGATAAAAAACACACATTCATAACACAAGACATGCCCAAAACAACAACAAAATGGTCATACGTTATATTAGCAAAATTTTAACTGTAATCTTCTAAAAGGTTTGTTCCTAAATTCTTTGACAGATTAGCTTGTTTTACTTTTTTTTCAATAGAGTTCCATAAGCCAGGACCAGATGTCCGAATCGAACGGTCAGAAAACATTTTCCTTGCATTGTGAATGCTATAATGCAAATAATATAGCATCCAGGTCAAATGGCGACAACAAATCAAAATTGCTCATGCAATCAAGCAAATTTATAAAATGGTAAATTGACATCATGAAAACTATACTTATGGAATCTCATTCTGTTGATAGCTCTTTAAAGAATAACTATCAGTCTACTAATCTTTCAACAAAGAGTGCAATTAAAAATTCCTAACTTCTTGCTAAAAATAACTATCATGGGTTGGTAGAGATATGCTCATTTCAGGAAATCACTCAAACACAATAGTTTATTACATCAGGTTTTTAATGCCTACATGTCAGTAAACTCGTTAGGGGCGCACCATTATATTTCCAGGGGGAGCAGGAAGTTGGGTTTTGGGTTGATTTTTTTTTTCGTGCCCCATTTGGGAGCTATTTTTTCCCCTGCCTATTCCATGTTCGGGGGTGGGATTTTTTTCCCTTCTGCCTGTGGAGGGGGATTTTTTTCTTACTTCCTTTTTTGTACTATACTTTCTTTACTTCCTGCTCCCCCTGGAAATCTAATGCTGCACCCCTAAAATGATAGTCAATCTTCTATCTTCATTCAGCCCTACCTCTTCCATTGGTCTTGTTGAAGGCTGGTGTGTTACGATAGCAATTTTGACAGGAGCCAGTTTAGCATGAAGATTAAGAATCTATGAACAAAATACAAAAAAGATAAATTAATAGGATTTATTGTGTGTTAGCCCCCCCCCCCCACTTTGTAATTCTATACAGCCTCAACATACCGTCTAGATATGGGTTTCCTTACTTCCTTGAACTTATGACTGTTAACTGGAGTTTGCCTGCACCACAGTCACCTTAGGACCTGTAGTGCAACTAAATACCGGGGATTTATAGTGCGCTATGCCTCCCAGATTTGTAATTCCACTTGGCCTCTGCACACTTTACAGGTGTTCGCTGACCACTGTGGCCCAACTAAGCTCCATTCCACACCAAGCATCATTTCAGGTTCTGCGACAACATCTAGGGGCGCTGAACCTTGATCAGCCCACATTCGCACCATCGCTGCCCGGATCAGCTCCCTGAGTTTTGTACGGGTTTCCACGAGACAACCCGCAGTTAGTTCCTTGTCCAAGGGAACTTCAAACACACTCGACTTTTGGCACCAGCGGAGTTCCAATTCAGGACCTTCTGCATTGCAAGCGAACGCCTTACCGATTGAGCTAATTTGACTACAACTATTTGGCTGGCACCTATATCTTTCTTGTGAAACCATCAAACATATAGAACAGTATAACACATTCACCAACAGATGATCTAGCAATCAAACAATGCTAGGGGGTTAAAGAAGGGTGACTGGAATATATTTACAATATGATGGCTATCCTTGATATCTACAGTGCAACTCTTTGGTGCAGAAACCCTTTCTTTATAACCATCAAACAACTTCCCATTGTTCTTATAAACGTCTGACGGGAGAGTGACTCATCTCCACATTTACCATGTTTAAACAGAGTGTTTTTTCTTTAAAAATACTCAACATTGTTCAACAGTAGCTGTCATCTCCCTAATGCCAACCAATCTTAGAAATAATGGGGGAAAAGTTGCAAGAGACCACCTACAATACACCCGCCTCAGGTTTTACAGTGAAACTTTTTGGTGCCTTATCCCTTTCAGTATAACCGTCAAACAGATAAGCTAGCATACCACGTTCCACAG
>JXSR01S003542.1:6412-31074 GCA_000969725.1 Ophiothrix spiculata
ATCGTTTTTAATAACTGTAGTCTATACTGGGGCTTTATAGTTGTTTCCTTATTTTTGATAACTCAAGGGCCACTGGCCGCACCACTTTTACCAAGGGCCGCACCACTTTTATTTTCCTTCCGACGCCCCTGTCTTGGATTCCGTCAACGCGAAGGAATTCGGGGAGCATGAAAAAAGTCGGGGAAAAGTACGGGATATCAACACCGGTATCATGACGAAGTCAAGATCAGAGTGAGGTGCAGGATTGTTTTTGGACAAAATTTTCCCATTACTCCTTTCATTTTTTCAAGAACGACGCAATTCTACAAATAGATACAATACTGCACCTTGATTGAGTCAAGATCACGGCTATAGCGTGCATAGACAATTGTTTGTTTTAATGTTGGTGACACCATTGAACTGGTTATATGCAACTGTTGTCTGCACGTCTGTTTAGCTTCTGTTAAGATTTATATAGTAATTTTTTAGCTAAACATATTCTTACCTTCTTCTGGAGCTTTCTGGCCTGGTGGGTTTATAAGAACTAGATTTCTACACTGCTCAAAAACGTAATACAGCCTGGGAATTCAGAACTGCAAGTTCAAAATGGCGATTTAGTAACTGGTGTTTAACAAAACATTTCCAATTTTATTTCCTCTATTAATTTCCAAAATATACGTCATGTCCTATTATTACACCGTCCTTTGTTTACTGAACCATGGGACGAATTTAGCAAGCTGAAAGCTAGGTCAGCCTTAACAAAATGAACGTGATCTTGGGGGGGGGGGCATTTAACTTTGAAAGTGGTATAGTAGGTATGTCAAGCGCGAAGCGCCGAAATATGGGTCAGTTGAACCGATTTTCTGTAAAAATGGATCTCTGAAACCGATTTTTGGAGATCTTGTGAACTGAAATTTTGTCAAAAAATAGCCTCCTGAGCTGAAAATGTTCACATTTCCTGAGCAGGTTTTGCAGTATAGGAGCTAAAATTTGTAGTTTTCAAGTAAATTATCAAGTGCCGCATGCTATATTAAGTGAATCTCAGTGACAAAATACGATCAATCAATCAATTTATCAAGCAACCAATTAATAAACAAACAAGAAACAAATAGAAGTAGTACCGTTCCCACACTTTTGATTCTCTGCAGAGGTAGTGGACAGCTCTGAGCAAGAGCTAGAAACAAATAAATAATAAATGAATATTTCAAAACGAAACATGCATGTTTTGATTGTAAAATCACCGTTTACGAGATAAGTAGCTGATAATATTTTACTACAAAAAAATGACAAAAATGAAGCAGTCGGACCCAGAGAAAGGAGTTGTAATACTTATTTATTTATTTATTTCTGGGATTTATTTATTTATTTATTTATTTATCATTTTATTTATTTATTTAGGCCATGGATTTATCTCCTAATTCCATGTTTAGGCCTATTTATTTATAATCATATCTGTTATAATTCTATTTTCATTCATTTATTTACAATAATATTAATAAACTATTTATAAAAATATTTTTCGAAGATAATTTACATTCTAGGTGTTGCAATTAACAGCCACCATTAGCAATTTTTTTCTTCCAACACAAATGTATTATGGGATCGTAATATTTTGTGAATACAAAAATTCCCATGATTCATAGTCATAAAACACATGCTTCGTGCATGTTAATTATGTCACTGTATGGAATCCTATAAAAATATATCGATATTTAGCAGCCTTCGTTATGTTAATGTACAGAACACACATAGCGCTTTATTTGATGTCAGGTCATATGAAAATAACCGTGTGTAAACAGCTAACGGTGTGCAGTTATATTCATGAAAACCGTCAAGCGTGTTAAAATCCGGGGTTAAAATGAGCTTGTTTATTTGGTTCCGTGTGATAGCTTGAGATGTAAACCTTTCAGCGATTCCATCATGCCGAAATTGTTTAAAAAATCAAAAGATGACAGCTCGAAAGCTGCAGAACTGGAGTTACAGCAGGCAACGCTGGGGATGATAAGTAATGATCCGTCTGCTGCTGGAGCATACCCAACATCATCAAGACAGAAACCTGCAACTCCAACATGGTTTACGCCTACCAGTATTCCCGCTGTACCTGTCCGGAGTTCTACACCTCGGAGTCCTTCAAGGACAACTTCGCCGACATTCTCAAATCAGAGTACCTTGCCAAGATCGCCACCTATCATCACACCGTCAGCTTCAAGAGAGATAAACCGGACACCGTCTATTGATAGTAAAACATCTCATTCCCAGAGGAATTTACCTTCGAGGAATCCCTCGCAACAAGAACTTCGAACGGCACCGTCTCTTTCAGGTAGTCGTACATCACTTGCACAAAGAGGATCGGCAAGGCCTTCCTTTTCAGAAGGGCCACCTAGCCGAACACGAACACCAACGCCATCCGTTAGTTCTACCCATGCGTCGATTGACCAAAGAAGGAGACCGGATGAACCATCAATCGTTGGTAGTCATGTGTCCATCCCTCAAAGAACGCGAACACCAACACCATCCATTAGTAGTAGTCATGCGTCGATTGCCCAAAGAGGGAGACCTCCTTCTCCTGTTGAACCAGTAGTTGAAATCAATCAAATGCGAACACCATCTTTTGCTGGTAGTCATGTGTCGATTCCTCAAAGAACACGAACACCAACGCCATCCATCAGTGGTAGCCATGCATCAATTGACCAAAGAAGACCTTATTCTCCTAATGAACCAACAGCAGAACTGTATCAGTCGCGAACACCATCTATCGCTGGTAGCCATGCGTCGATTCCTCAAAGAACGCAACTTTCTTCTCTAGACGGGCAAAGGAAAACGCCGTCTATCGATGGAAGTAATGCGTCACTTGCACAAGCACTTGCACAACAACCTTCCACAAGACATTCTCCAACAGAAGATCTCGATGGCCTTGGACAAAGTAGAGCATCTTCTGTTACTAACAGTCGCGCGTCACTTGTACATTCCAGGTCTAGGACACGGACAAGGACTCCAAAAACTCCACCAAAACAGGAACAACGGGAGGAACAGAAACTAAATACAAGTCTTCTTTCAAAACTATCAAAGTTGAAACTTCCAGGCGCAAAGACTTCTTCGCAGGATGATACTGATACCATTTCCCCAGCTCATAGAGACAGAGGCAAACATAGAGAACCAGCATCATCGACATGGGAGGAGGGGACGCCTCGGATTGTGACCGTTATTACTCGTGATGGTGAAGTGAGTAACAACAACATCGTCAGTCATGATAAGCCTAACCAAGAATCGGTAAAACCACATGATTATTTTGCAAACTTTTGCATTTCTGCAGTGCTCTAATCTCTCAATAAATGAATGCATGCAGTGCCCTTTTTGCAATCTTATCTAATTCCATATTGCATGAAGATCGATCTTACTTCATTGCTTTAATTATCTATAATCATGAAGATGGTTGCATTTTCCGAGATGGTGTGGCTTTTTGCACTTCTAATAGTAATCTTGTATGGATTTTTTTTTCTGTATAAATGTCCACACACATGCACTGAAAATATGTCGATTATTATAAGACCATCTATTTATTTCATTTTGATTAATTAATTTATTTATTAAATAATGTATTATTAAAAAAATTTATTTATCTTTTATTATTTTTATTCATTTTCTTTTTATTCATTTTCTTATTTATTTATTCATTTATTTATTTATTTATTTGGTTGTCTAAAGATGCCCACAGGCGCATGTTTATTATTTATTTCTTTAAATCGTATCGACTTTTGCTCGGCACGCCAATAAATCATCAATAGAATAGAGCAACATGACACCTTTCTATTGACGTGAAAGTGCCCTGGGAAGGCAGCATTTTGAACCTGTATTGGGCCCCGGGGGGTACTTACATTGACGGAAGGTACGGGTATGTGCCGCCCTCGAGACCCCCTTTTCAAGCCTCCTCTTCCGCTCCCCAAGATGCTCTTTTCAAGATTACTTCAGTTCGCAAGACCCCATTTTCAAAGAAAATGACTCAAAAATGTCTTTTATTATGTTTTCAAGCTAATTTTGAGCAATTTTCAGCTCAAATAGTTGTATTTTTATGGGAAAAAGGCAGTTCCTGAGACCTCAATCCGGGAAAAAATCAGTTCCATAGACCCTATTTTTGACCAAAAATCAGTTCCGCAAGACCTATGTTCGATATCGCGGATCTCACATACCTACCATTTTTTTTAGTACCCCCCCCCGGGTATTTGGCAATGACAATAGACCTAGTTGTCAAACAAAATTGTGTAATGGTTTCAAATACGTGATCGAATTATGATACCTTTGTTATAAATAATAATGATTTCATTAACACATCAAGACAAAAAATATGATTAAAAGTTTGTTTTGGAAACACGCAGCAATCGCATGTTCATGTGCCTACATAATACGTGTTTTTTATCCCCTTGAGATAAACAATGATAAATGAAATCTTAAAAGCTACATTGGCACCAAGAAATCATCATACAATAGCATAAAACAACCAACACACAATGGCAAAATCATATTCTACATACCTGACTTTGAGGTGTCCCCAAAATAAACATGTAAATGGTTGGTTACAAAAACTATATGTCCATGGTTAGAGCAATCAATCTTAGCAAAAAGCAAAAAAGTATGATACATCCCTCCTCTAGTTGTTCATAAAACATTTTATTATTATGTTTATTATATTTTTCTACATGCAACCATTTTTGGAACACCCGATATATTCACTAAAAATGTAAATAATGTGACTATTTATTAACAAACCAAATTGGTTCTAAGGTCAATTTGTTCTCCCATTCTCGATTTGGGGGAAGAATGATCATCAAACTACACTATCAAGTAAAAACATCAACACAGAAATGGTTAACGCAATTTGAAACCATTACGTAATTTCGCTTGACAACTAGGTCTATTATCATTGTTTAATAGTACAGGTCCAAAATTGTGCCTTCCCAGGGCACTTTGATTTAATTATGACAGAAATCGTTCAGGTTATTCTATATGTGAGGGCTCGTCCCGAAAGAGGTGACTTTGCAGATGATATCAATTTTGATTTTTTTCATTCCAACTGTTGCGGCATTTTCTAAGCTAAAAAATGACACCTTACTTGTTGAAATTGATCAAGGCGATCAAACAGAAAATCTGCTGGAAATTCTCATTATTTCCTTTATTTTTCGCGGCCTATTTTCACAAGTTTCTTGAAAAGTGTTCTGTTGCAAAGTTCCCCTTTTCGGGGTGAGTCATCACATATATTCAATTATATTTTAAGGAAACAGAGAGTCATACGCAGTTATTATCAATGTCCGACTTCGGAAGAGCAATTTTTCATTGCATGAACCCAAACTAGAAAATAGACCCTATTTTCTTTTCTTCTGACTAATATTCAAGCTGTGTTTTTGTGCATGCATTGGGATAATTTAAGTCGAATAAGTTTTGCTTATAGTTCAATTTCATTTGCAGTGCATGCTTTCATACTTTTTAGCGCTCAATAGCAACATTGCATGTTCATTGCATCTTTTCTCCATTAATTTACGCAGACTACTTTTTGAGGGCCGAAATAAGACCTTTATATAAAACCATACACAGCAAAGAAACATTTCACTTCCCGTTTCTTAAAATATGGGAGCAATTAAATTATTATGTGAACCTTAAAAGTATTATGTCCGATCGATAGATACCCTGAAGGACAAACCTATTTCACAATTTGAAAGCAATTTTTGTCTACTTATCAAAAATTTATATCTTATAACGATGTTTTCCTTGATAAGCATTTGAGAAAATTGCACAAAACTATATAGCACATTTTGATTTTTTTATGCCAACGATAATTGACTAACTAAATAATAATGATTTATTGTCAAAATTATTCCATACAATCAATTCTTCTAGAAATACCTTTCAGTCGACCAATTAGAACCTAATATGCGTCCTCGACCAGTTACCATCCCCAAGATAACTCGCAAAGTACAGACCGATCCGGTGGATGATAACTTTCAACTTATTCCTCAAAAGGTAAGATTTGAACAAATCCTTGTAACTCCCAAGACATGATCTTCTTAAAAGTATAGGTCCCTATATTGTCCTCAAATTGCACAGATACAACTTTTGACATGATTTTCTTCCATTTCGAGCTTCATACATCACATTCTATTTAGTATAATTAGTCAGGATTCTCGCATCGTTTAGTTTTTGTTTTGATCGTTTGATTTGCAAATTCTCACATTCATGAAAGCCATTATTCACCAGCGCTATCTATCATAGAAATAAATGCATATTATATCAATAGCATACAAAAGAAATACAATTTCTAAAAGCATGTGAAATATGACATTGGCAGCATTACGTCGCAAATACAATAGTATCATCATCATGCATGCTTTTTTAAAAAGGGTTTTTTCATCACAAGTAAATCAGATATTTCGATTAAACGCCATTTTATATGACATTTTGTAAACATAACAATTCATCTATGATGTTGATCTCAATTTCTACCTAAAAAAATTAAATCCCTATGTATAATTAATAGTTTTATTATCATTTTATTATCATTTTTCTTTTAATAATCAGGAAGACCCCGAATGGGTCGCAACCTATGAAAAATACAAGAAACCAATTTGGGTAAGTTTTGTTCTACCTCTTTCAAGTTCTAGTATAACTTTACGTGTCCGATGATATGCGCGGGTACAAATTATGTCCCCAATGTCAATGTGCATGCTCTCAGTTCAGGCTTGGATCTTCTCCGAAGTCTTCCAGATCTATTATAATTGTTGTGACCAAATTGCTGTGCGCACCTCCTATACATATATATACTGAATCATATTGATTGATCCTTATCAACCATTTCTTTATTTTCCAGATCTTATTTGCAATTATCGTGATTGGATTAGCGACTATCATCGCGTTTGCTGCTACTGACGATACATGTAAGGGCCTCAGTTGCAATTTCCATTCATTGCTCAGAAACAAAAATCTTCCACCCATCCTTTGAAGATTTTTTTTTTAAAATCACGTGGGCCCTTTTGTCGAAGAGATAAGAAGACGTAATTTAAATGTTATTGCTGATGTCATGCAGTACTGGGTCACGGAATCTTTTTTGGTTATCTTTAAAAGGGGCTCGAACCCACAACCTCTGTATTACAAGTCCCACACTCTAACCGCTCAGCCACGCTCCCCTCAAAGGCAGTTATGCCAAATTATTAAAAGTCAGGATCCGGAACTATACCAGATTTGTAGCTTTTGTTCGGCACAAGAAGTCCGTTTAGTGAATAGATCTGAGCCCTTGTCGTGGCGTGTTTTTTAGCGTGTACGCCTCTTGATTCCAGGTAGGTTTTGGGATCGAATATCGTTTGGACCGTGAATGAATTATTCAGTATAAAGAATAATTTATAGAGTTATGCTTCATGATAACAAATGGTGTTCTGTCCAAATAAAGTCTGCTACATTTGGTGGCAGCGGTATTTCCTATAGGGCTTCGACCGTGGACCTCAAATATTGATTTGAGTAGCAAAGTGCCTGGTGTGGTAGTGATTCAGACACGAGGACGAATATCATATACACGTACTCATTTCGAGCATTAATATTCTTGATTTTTCCCTTTAATTTCAGCTGATGATTACGACGGTGCATTTGTACAATTTCTTGGACAAAGATGTACTCATTTCTGTAGACATTCTGAAACGTAAGTTTTGACATTATTATACATTTGCGTTAAACAACGAGTTTTATCAAAACTATCTCATTGACAAAATGAGAAACTCAGAGCCAGAGATATCTAGGTCAGTCATATGGTCGGTTTGGAAAGACATGACATCGTGAATGGTATATCAATGGGTATAATAATTTCGCATCAACTGATTTTGTATTACGCTTATGACGATGTTAAAACTCGGATTAGTGAGACGTTTGTTATCTATCGCCATTGAATTTCAAGGGATAACCATCAGCTCCCTTTTCGGTAGACTTGGGTTAAAACATTATTTCTTCGGAGATTGAGTTTACCTATATATAACACTATAATAGCTTACATGCACAACATTCTACTAAGGCCTTGTTTCCAATTCATGACGGAATATCTTCCGACATTCGGAAGGCTTTTGACACAATAACAATAACGAAATGTATTTTGAGTCATGAAGCAAAAATATTAGGAGAAACACATAACTACCTCCTTTAGAGCAGTCTTTGTAGATAGAGGCCCTGGCACAAATTTTCTGCATCATTTAACACACTATACTACATCTTTCTTTGAATCAAGACTCATTATTTTTCTGCATCATGATGCAAGCCAATTGCGTCAAGTCGTTCCGTATGACTCAAAAGCTTTCGTCATGAATTGGGAACTGTGCCTAAGTGGATTTACAAACGTCTGGTATGTAACAAAGCGAAAGAAGACAAAAGGTCCTTAAGTTACTTTATATCACCTTTAATAGTAAGAGGGTCTAATTTAACGATTATGGTCGGTCAGTGTGATCTCACATGATATATATCGTTCATAACAGGCATTGCTTCTACTTCTACTTCTACGTTGATAATCAACAGGATCCATATTTGTTGGACGTATATGCCGATATTCTGGTCCTATAGAGTTGATGACGTATTTTTGACATACGGTCACGCGTTTGCCGGGAAAGGTTCCCCTACTGTTACTTCGAACGGCCGTAGCCTAGCTAGTAACGTTCTTTTACATTCGACAGTGTTTCAGGAACACTTCAGATGGGACCGACGGCTTTACGTGCCCTCCGAAGCACGAAGCAAGTAGAGTAAAGTTTCTTGTTTAGGGAAACAAGGAGACGTGCCGGGACCGGGGCTCGACCAAACGACAGATGTAGTTCATGTGATTACGAGTCCAACGCTCTAACCACTCGGTCACGCTCATATTTCTTTTACACTTTTTACAGATACAAAGATACACCTCTAATTGTTTTAGCCTTAGATGGATTCCGATTCGATTATTTAGATAGATACCAAGCAAATTTACCTAATCTCAGAAGACTAAGTAAGTAGCTGGAATATTTATAAACCATTCCTATAATTGGCGTGTCGATAATAGCAGAACGAGGCGAAGCATTGCGTTATATGATTCATCGCTAATTAATATATATGGCAGATTATAGCTGACTATGCATGGAATCAGTCACTATGCACCACAGTTCTTTGCTTCGTTCTTAGTACCGATACTCCGCCACCGACTATATGCCAATATAATTGTAGGAATAGCCTTACTCCGCCACCGACTATATGCCAATATAATTGTAGGAATAGCCTTGATGCTTATTCAAGCTCGTTTTTGGTCCGAATATATGTTATAAATAAAATCTCTGCTTGGATGTCCAAACTTGTCGACGTTTCAAATGTATCCCTATGAGCCACATCGATACTTAACACTTTTAGTCACGATTGAAACATTTTCCAGTTACATCACGATAGGGGTAATTCAGTCATGTTTTAATGCTTATAGTTATTATACTGATAGTTAAACTCGCCTTCAAATTTACTTGATATCCTGGCAACCTGTGTACTAACAAACCGAGTTTAAGATGTGACCACAATCACGACAATGGGTCAATACTTTTTCTCATTTGCCTTCTATTTTCATTCTCTCATGTTATAGGTGAATGTGGTGTAACAGCCGATTTGCGACCATCGTTTCCTGCTACAACAGCTCCTAATTTATGGACAATAGTTTCGGTGAGATTTGTTTTATTTCTTATACGTCTATCATTGATTAAATCATTCTTCTGCATGTCATCCAAATATTTTAAGTCAAAAGTAGTTGAAAAATGTACCTTTGCCAAAAGAACGTTTTCAGAGCGAATTACTCCTTGCTATAGAGTCTGTTTTCCATACTCTTTCTTATCTTATTCGGTGAACATGGTAAAGTAAATCGCGAAAACCCTTGAGGACATTTCAGTTACCTAAAATGTAGGACTTTAAACGATCCAATTGCTTAATACTCGAAACACTTACAAAATATTTAAATACAAAAAAATGTTAAATCAAACCGTTTAGTTTAGGCAAGGCTAGGTTAATGTCAAATCCGAAGCTTTTTTTACTGACGGCAATGGGAAGGAACATTGTGGACAAAGAATTTTGCCCAGGGACTCAAAACTGCTGAGACAGGACTAGGGCTTGAACCCACAATCTCGCGATTGCATGTCTAATATTCTAAACACTGTGCCACAGTACGGTTGTAAGAAAATCCAGGGAAAAAACAAGCAACTTCCCGAAAATGACTTACGTAAAGCCAAGAACGCAATACTCACATGTGAGATGTTTAAAAAAAACTTCAAAAGCATCCTATTCGAAGACGTGAGAGGTAGAAAGTAAAAATGTTTTATGTATAAAAAAGGTCTTTTTAACTGTAAAACTTGTCTATAAGGTATAAGCTTAAAAAGAATCCCATTCGAAGGCGTGAGAGGTAGAAAGTAAAAATGTTTTATGTATAAAAAAAAGTATTTTTATCTGTAAAACTTGTAGGTATAAATCATAGCTTAAGCTTATAGCTTCCGTTGTACGGACTTCGAAGTCTTGAATTCCATGATTGTATAATCGACAGAACCAAAACGGGATTCCTGAAATATTTTCGGGAATGCTCCTGTTAATATGTTACTTCTGTGTGGTATTAAGATTTTTGAACGCCGAAGCTGATTTAATTCTAGGTCAATATCGGTGTATGGAATTTCCGAGTCAATTTTGGGATAAATTTCAAAATATTATTGCAGTACTGTTTTATAGGTTTATCGCACTGGTTTACAATAATCGAACATATCTCATTTTTTTGCAGGGTTATTTTCCCCAATTCCATGGGGTCATATCCGACTGGATTCTAGATTACAATACTGGAGAGGAGTTCGCGCCTCGTGCAAATCCAACTGGACCAGGTACCAAAGACGCTGGATGGTTCCATGATCCAGCTGTAAGTATACTGCACATGTCACATAATTATATTGATTATACACTGGAGAGGAATTCGCGCCTCGTGCAAATCCAATTTTTCTCTTACTGAATGCCAAATTTGGCTCACCGCATGCCAAAAATCGGGCTTTCACCCAATGAGTTCTCAGTTTTTGACCAATGAGCTCCATATTTTTGTATTTTTTCTCACCGAATGCAAAAAATCAGGCTCTCACCCAATGACCCTTCGTTTTTTGAGCCTGTGCTCTCACCGAATGTCCCAGCCTGTCGGAACGCAGGCCTTACACCCGTATCAATTTGTACAGTGCCATTTATGTGAAATCTACTGTTAAAATAAGTAATGATTGGTCCTAAAATACTATTTTCAGCTGTGGCAACTAGCCGAGGAGCAGCGCAAAATCACAGCGAGTCACTCGTGGTTAGGAAACAATCTTGGTGTTGTAGTGGACGACCATCATCCTGAAGGAGAAAAGAGAAGTCCGACATACTACCACTCTTTTCAACGGTAGGATGTTTCTTCTTTATACTGAATGAAATTATTCCATGACAATTTATAGAGTTATTTCCTATTTTTTTTATTATAGTTCCAAGTTTGACTAAGGCCAAAAAAATTGTTTTGGTTGTCCTCCACAATTTTTTTTAGGGCGGGCGGATTTTTTTGTATAGACTTTTTTCAAATTTAATTCAAACTACACCAAATTATGGCCTCTATAAAGATGCAAGTTTGTCTAATGTACCGAAAAATCTCTTTATGCAAGTTTAAAAACAGTATTAAAATGTATTAAATGAAAACAACAACTTAAAAAATGTTTTCAAAAGATCAAAATTCTCAAAAAAAACTTTTTTGGAATTTTTTAGATCTTATAATACACATTTTCATAAATACGGGACAATTCCTTCTTTGAAGGAGCACCGCAGGTAAAATTCTAGGCAACAACGAACGTTTTGTAACGTTTTTAAAACGTTCACAAGACGTTCAAGGCTGGAAAGCATTGTTAGTTACTGCTACCGTTATTTGTCGTCAGGAAAATCCAAAACTTGTGTATTATTGTTTTAGTTTGTAACGCGATTGTTCCCAGTATAAACGAAACTATTTGAAAAACTTTGAAAGTGTAGGCTAATTTTACAACAGGGAATATTTGACCAATTGAACTAATTGACATCATGACATGATATGGTGAACACATGAACTTAGGGTTAAAGTAAAACAAATGTTAGTGCTTGGAATTATCAGTATAAGTTTGCTGTAAGTTGTGTATATTTTCTTTTAATAATAGTGGTGAGTTATAAAATGGTGATGTTTCAAATCACCTAGGGGAAAAGCTAAATTTTGACCCCTGTATAACTCACCACAATAACAATATTTCCTTCAGTATCTTCAATGTTAGTTTTCTGTCTATCTTCAATTAAGTTTGCTGTCAGATTGTATAGGCCTATTATTTTCTTTGTTCAATGACCCAGATAATTACAGGTTCTGTTGCCTTATTATTTTCAGGTCAGTGACTTACAAGGCACGTTTGGAAACTGTACTGGAATGGTTGAATTTGCCCTCCAACAAAAGGTATGCGATAATCTATTAGTTCTAAAGAATGCTGATTGAAATGAAAGCAGGTCGTAATTATTTAGGAAAAAAGAAGAGTTAGGAAAATAGTACCATAGCTCATTATAATTATGAATTGCTCCATCCTTAACGGAGGTAAATTATAGAAAAAAATCAAAGTGGGCGGTAGATATATAAAATAACAAGAATATGGATTTCACTTTCACTTAAATAAAGTCCTGTATCATCAAATGGCAGAACATCTTAAATAAATATCTTAAGTGTCTTTAAGGTCCTTTTCAGATCAATAGATAATACTTTGAAGCTGAGGAACAAATTTATCAGAGTTGAGACATTTTATATTTGTTTTCTTCCATACAATATAGACCAACTTTCATCACAGTGTACTTTGAAGATCCAGGTGAAACAGGACGACAATATGGTTCTACTTCAGACGAGGTAAGATGTCTGTTTAAAAAAAAAGAAAACAAAGTTTTTCTTCATGTTTTTCTTTTTTTTAAACATTTTAATCCCTTAAGTTTAGCAAATTGTATATCAAGTATAAATCAAACATAACTTTTAGATTTATTTGGAATTTATGCATCTATTTCATGTAACTATATATCGTGCAATTTGGTCACTTTCCAATTTTTAGTATATATAGTAACTGTTAAGTACAACAGTATTACATATTAATCTAACTTTTTCTATAACTTGTACACAATATATTGCAACAGTGTTGTCATTTGTGATCTATCAACTTGCCCTTGAATTTACATGAGAAAAATATATACATTGTTTTCAGTCACAATCAAAGAGCAACGAATGTAATCTGATAAATAATACTTTGTTGTTTTGACGGTATGCAAATCATGATATTTTGGATATAGGTTGGTGAGGTCTTACGTGAGATTGATGATGCAATAGGACATCTATTTGACGAGTTGATGCGTCAGCAAATCGTGGATTGCGTCAACTTTATGGTAGTGTCTACCAGTGGGTTGCAAGATACAAACTGCGATGATGTCTACTACTTAACTGACGTAAGTTTCTTAGTGAGCAATAATTTTATTTTATCAATAGTAATATGAAAAGAAAATCTATCATGTTGAACTTCAGGCTTAGTGATGGCTCTGGTTTACGAATTTATAGGGATATCACTATACCGGTACCATCAAAATTGTAACTCTATAACTTCTACATGACGACAAGAGTTCCTCTACCTTCATAAAAGTTCATGATTTCAATTTTGTCTACCTTATCAGTTGTGTTACGAAGTGAACCATTGAGTTGAAAATCTCAAATCAAAAAATGGTTATAGTAAACACAGCATAAAATGAACGAGTGAACAAGTGTATTTTGTTAAAATATTGTTTTGCCACCGAAAATGGGGGGGGGAACCACAGGTATACATGTAGAATTAAATTCGGGATCCCAAATTTAATTCAATAAATACCCATAACAGAAAAAGTAAGCATATTTTTAGCTAAATCATTTGGAGGGTATTAATATCCACCCAAAACAAACCCAATAAGCTAAAAAAAATCAAAAGTCATTGGGGTGCTTCATTTTTATAGCAGGCCTATTGCTTTAAGTATAGTTGCAGTAAAATGCCTTTAGAGTTGAATTCATGTATTGGGATTGCTGTTGTTACATGTTGTAGTGCTAACTATAGACAAACTGTTTTATTTTCAGGATATCAACGGCGTGCAATATTTTACAATCAGTCCAGATTACCTCGGCTCTATGGCTAGAATCACACCAACAGAAACAGGTCGGTACATTTTTGTCTAGCCTGAAAACTCTTTATTTGGAAAATTCTTCAGGAAGAGACATAAAATTTCTTAAAACTGTCCGCCATCTGCCTTCCACAGTGTGACTATTGTCCAGAGCAAATCTCGGAAACACGGGATGAACTGGTGCGACGTGAAGTTTGCGCGCAAAATATGATAATTAAGTATCTAATTTGCATAATAATGTGTACTTTTGTCTGTAGCATATCTCCTGAAGGTAGTGGTGGTATTTAGAAGTCCCATTCTTGCAAATGAGCCAAGTGAATACAATAAGCCTTTTAGAAGAATGGCCGTCACAAAAGGAGAGGACGCTATATTCCAAATGGGTAAAATTAAGATAACAATAGGATCAGAGGGCGTACTTTGGTTTGGGTAAAACCTGGTGTAATGAGTCTTGAGTGTCCCCCCATATCCAGAAGTCCGGGTCTAAATGAACTACACGGAATAAGTCGCAATCAATGATTTATTGATTGCACATGTACAGGTACGTTCTACACAATTGGATAGTAGCTAGGACACTCAGTCACACGGACGCTGTATTTCATTACACCGGGAGACACAAAAGATGGTTAGTCGAGTGTGCAATGTCAACCATACCTCAAAAAGGCTTATAGCATGCATGCTCTACCAACTACCACACATCTAACAGAGTAGTCAACAATGGAATAAAGATCATAATCCTCATTTGGGACATACCACAGCGTGGCCGAGCGGTTAGAGCACGGGTCTCGTAATACAGAGGTTGTGGGTTCGAGCCCCGGCCAGGCGGTTTTCGTCTCCTTGTTTCCTTGGGCAAGAAACTTTACTCGACTTGCTCCTTGGTTCGGTAGTCACGTAAAACCGTTGGTCCCCTGTACGAATAGACTCCTTAATGGGGTATGCATGTCATGCAAGTACTGTGTATCATTGATTGACCTTAAAATCCTGAATAACGGTTTAAGTAATTAAGTAATAAATCTAAGTTACATGAAGGGTCTCCGGTTCAGTTATTTTAACTTGCGCCGATCTCTCTTGTGTTGTTTTTCTTTCAGTTCCTGCTTATTTAAACTATTTGGATACAGAAGAAGAATTTATTGATTATCTGCAAGTAAGGTTCATTTGTATTTTTATCATTTAATCCTTAAGGCTAAACTATTCGTTAGTGGAGAAATTCAACCAACTATTATATGACCTTGAAGTCAAAAGAAATAATAACCCAGGGGTCATTTGGGCTACTGAAGAAATCTGTAAATTGTCTTGTAAAGATTTGACTATTGATCATTTAGTTAAATGACTCTAGAACACAAACCCTCTATAATGTTAGTTTTGACTTAAATGTAAAATGTTTGATGGTGTTTCAGTTTTTATATTTTCATTTATTCGTTTGCAGTGTAAAGTCGACCATGGTCAGGCATACCTAACAGACTTCTTACCCAGTCGTCTTCATGGTGCATATGGACATCACTTGGAAGAAGCAGTGGTGCTGATGGACGAAGGATGGACATTTGCTAAGTAAGTCGAAACTGATGACTATGCAAGCATGTTCTATTCACTGAAGTCGAATAAGTATAGATAATCGCCACTTGAGAGTTTGCAATCTGTGAACAATTCATTCATTTACACGAACGATCTACTTTGGGTCGTAGACATTAGCGTGCCCAAAGGCGGGGGGGGGGCACGTGCTCTCAGTTGGGGGAAAGGCCAATTCGGGGATTTGGATAGCAAAAAGATAGAAAAGAAAGGGGAGGATAGGAACAAATCAAAAGAAAAGAGAAGAAAATTGTTGTACATGTTGTAAAAATCTTTGAAAAAATTGTCTGTGCGCTTGTGAGACCTTTTTTATTTTTTTTTGCTTGTCAGTTTTCAAAAGGACGTCAAAAAAATGGGTGTATTTTTTTCTTTTTAGTCTCATGTAATTCGGGGAAAACTGATGCTTGTTATCACCTAATTTGTTTGACGGGTTTTTTGTGTGGTAAGACAAAATCAAATCAATACGTCTTTTGTCATTTACGATTTTGTAAACTATTGTAAAATAAAACCTTTGTTCTTTACTGAGATATTTTACAATAGTTTTGAACTATAAGGTATCATGTGCCTTGCCTTAAGGTGAGGCATTCGCACAGGGGACCAACGGCTTAGCGTGACTTCCGAACCACGGAGCAATTAGAGTTAAGTTTCTTGCCAGTAGCCCGACAGGGGTTCTAGTCGGTGATTTGTATTATGAAACGCTTTAACCGCTCTGATTGTATCGTAATTGAAATTGTATATTGAAATTACATTTTTTTTTACATTTTTCGCATCTAAGAAACATAAAAAGAAGATTGTCAAATGTCAAATGTAACAACTTTAAAAAAAAAAAAATAACAATCCGATCTCTTTTTTAACTTTCAGACAACAATCAGGCTACGATAGGTCAAATTGTAATGGAGCTAATGATGGTTATGATCCCTTTTCAAAGAACATGACGGTATGAGTAGAGTAGGATCATAATTTTGATCATTTTTTTTAAAGTCTGTCTTTTTATTTCACGCAAGAGTTAATAAAAGTTTTGAACAAGGCAAGTAGCATAAAAAACTAAAGAAAGAAAATATTTCTAGACAAGTTTGTTCCCTTTTAGTTTAATTTTGTTTTAGCTATTGTTGTGGTTGTTGTTTGTGGTGGTGTTGGTGGTGGTGGTGTAAATGTTGTTGTTATTGATGTTGTTGTTGTTGTTGTCGTTGTCGTTGTCGTTGTTGTTGTTGTTGTTGGTGGTGGTGGTGGCGGTGGCGGGGGCGGTGGTGGTGGTCGTGACGGCGGTGTGGTGGTGGTGGTGCTAGTGGCAGTTGAGGTGGCGGTGGTAGTGGTGCCGTCGTTGTTGTTTTTGGTTGGTTTGTTTGTCTTTTTGATGTATTTTCCTGTCGGGATATTGCGTGGACATAATTAACCACAATTGAATATCTTTAGAATACATGCCTTATCTTTATAATGAATGTAGATTAATTATGTATGTTGGCTAATTACACATTCAACTTAATGTACATCTGTTTTATTCTCCATACCATGCAGGGAACATTTATTGGCTTCGGCAAGGATTTTAAAATCGGTCACACCATCAAACCATTTCAAAACATCGAACTCTTCAATTTGATGGCAGGTAGGTAATTATGCAAATTTATGCAAATTTGTGGATATGTGTAAAGGAACAATGTGCAGCTCTTTTTGTATTTTAAAGTATTATTTCAGTATAAACAAATTGAAGATAGACATAACAATATGCAGCTCTTTTTGTATTTTAAAGTATTATTTCAGTATTAACAAATTGAAGATAGACATATTATTCTATTTCTGTTGACTCTCGTTTAGAATATTACGCTTACTGAGATCACTAGAGTAAGGGCGTGTTCAGGGCACATTTAATAGTCATGTTTCCGCTAAGGCCGTAAGGCGCGCCATTGGCGCAGGAGCGGTGAAAATTGGCGCAACGAGTTTCTGAAAATGTGTGAGAAAGATATTTTTCTATCTTTATCGAGCCAATTTTCAGCCACAGCTCATGATTTTGGCGCAAGGGCCTCTTAAACTTTGTCAATCTTGCTCGAATTGGCGCAAGCTCAAAAACCTTAGCGGAAACACTGGACTAGTCATAAGCGGCTCTAAAGAGCGAGACAACTTAGCAGTTGTGTTCACACTGGGAATTTGTTTGTGATCGGCTCACGAGCGAGAAGATAGTCATGTCAAATTCTTCTGTGTGAATACGCCCATAGACTCTTTGAGTTATAAACGATAAAAACGTACTTCGTCGATATAATAGACATAATCTTATAAGATTAATTTGTACAATGAATTACTGTTTTATTTCAGATTTGATAGGTGTAAAACAATACTCCTCTTCACCTCCAAGTGACGGGACACCAGGCTACTTAAATGATGTATTGAAGAAACCCCGACGTACTTCACCCTTACCATGGGGATTAGCTACGCCTAGAACCGATAGATGTGTATATCCAGAGATCAGGAGAGTCCCGGATGATGGATGCACGTGCTTAGCAGAGGTCCTGGAAGTAAGTTACTTGGATAAGTTTGGAGACTAATCGAAATTGAAACTGATGGTGAGAAGGATGGGGCATACAAATTGAGCCACATCGGGGTCTTAAATAGACTGTATATATATTTATCATGAGACCAATGTGCACTTTACGATTATGATATTTTACCAAATATTTTGATCGGATCGACAGAGCAATTATGACCAAATCCAAGGCTGGCAACTATGAAGCTGGTATGTGTCGCCTTTTGACGATGATTTAGAGTGGCGTCCTGCTCAAAGAGACAATAGGCATATTGCAGTTATCGGCAACATTTCCTATAAAATGCACACACAACGAGATATCTTCCCGTGTTTTGGGTATAGGATGATAACTTACCAAGATGGTTCAGCAATGCAAAGGTCGCGGTGTAGCGTGCAGTGGGCGATAACTGCAATATGGGGATCTCATTTGTTACACACATGACAGAATTTCTTTCTGCAGATTTAAATCATGAGGTTTTTTTAGTAATAATGACTTATTTTCACGAATAACTAGTATCATTACACTGAATCTGATTTTTGATTACAGGTATACCCAGAAACAGCTGGTGTCAATATTACCCTGAAGGATTCGAACCTAGAGCTCATAGAATCACCAGGTTAGAAAATATATATTATATAATATTTAAACAATATTAAACGATAAACTGCTCAGTCTTGTTTGAAATTACCAAATGTAGACTAAACGTAAGCAAGTAAGTACGAACTTAATAGTTATTTTTGAGATTAGGCTCATTATAAATGTGAAAACAGCTCCCCATGTAATACACTTGTGCCTATCCGATGATGAACTTGGGTCGATGAAGCAATTGGTATTGAACGCTTTGTCGAGGTACAAATTACCAATTTTGATATAGAGAGTTCCAGGTTCTACATCATTTCATTAGAGTGCGCAAGTTGAGAATATATCACACTGGTGGTTTTTTTGTAATGAGAATTTGCAGAAAACTCATTAAAAGTATTTTTGGTGCTTTATAAGGTTCTTGTCCTAGACATAACTATAGTAAAGTTCCTCGCCCAAGGAGGCGTGGTCCGACCTGGGCTCGAACCCAGAACCTCAATGCTCCTCCCTTACTAACTACTCGAGTGTGAAATCTCTTTTATATGTCCAGGATCATCCATCGATCGGAGTGCCCCCTTTGGTTTACCAGGAGTCAAAGATAACATCAATAAATACGGGGAATACTTCTGTATATTACATCAGAATGACTACATCACAGCCTATGATGATATTCTGGAGATACCACTATATGTGTCATATACGATCAAAAGTACGGTAAGTACATTGAATAGCATGTATACATTCCACTTGGTATTAAAAAGGACAACTCATGGATATGCTCTTAAGTATCTTGAAAATGTATAAAATCAAGGGAAAAAATAAAACCCGGACAGAAATGCTAAAAATACAAAGCGTATTGAGAGAGTAACTGAAGTTGTAATATTTCATATTATGACGGTGTTGTGACTATGTCCATTGTAGAGATCTTAACTTTGTATCTCAGATGGATTTAACCATTGGTATACCTCTAGGATTTAACTGTTCACTCTGAGAAAAAATGGTGCTAAAGGGGTTCTAAACTTGTCCTCTATATGGAACCCTATATGGGTCTTTAAGGAACCTAAATGAGTTCTAAAATAGCCGCTTAGCACCTTTTTAGGTTCTGTAATGAACCTTTTTAGGATCTTCAATTTTTAAGAACCCCTAAATTCTTCATGGTTCCATATAGAGGACAAAAAGGTTCCAAGTTGAACCTTTTGTTCTGAGAGTGTTGAAATGTCAATCTTTGTATATAAATAGTGGTTTGTCAACAAGAGCTCTTGATTGTTGCTGTTGTTGTTTTTGTTTGTTTTTTGATCTTCTACCAATGATACTTTAATAAGCTGAAATTGATTAAGGTACAATTACACAGCCTAAAAGGAGATCTTGAATTTTGGTTAAGTGTTGCTAAACCCTGTACATAAGAATCAAAAATATGATAGAATGTGTATGAATGTGTTACGCAGAGTTATTAAATGTATTTTTTTAAAATATGTTGCATTTATATCATTATAATACAAGAAATGATTAATTAACCAATTAAAAGTAATGTGCATATGCATGTTGATATTACATTCACATTTTCAGACGGGCTCCGTTCCTGTACTTATAAACTGCCGACGATATGATCAACGTCTGGATCCTACCAAATCTCAGATGTGCTCGGAATACTATAATGGTGTTGTGGCAGAATATTTCCTCATAGAACCAGCTTTCCTATTCCAACCCGGTTGGTGACATGATAAGGCAGTCCATTATTATTGGGTTTGGTCAAACTTACCATCTGTGCACAAAATTTAAACATAACTTTAAGGCTTTCCACAAATGTTTTGGGAAACAATACTGTTTTGGACATTTTGGGCCCAAATTGGTAATTTTTTGACAAAAACTAACATCGCCATCGTATTCAATATAATCATTGACTTCTAAAAATTTATAATTTTGTCATGATAGTTTATAAGTAAGTAAAAGAGTAAAGGGTACAAAACAGTTTCTGCTAGTTGGTTAAGGCTCTAAACCAGTCTTAATTTTAGTCCATTATCCCCTCTCCCACATAATTTTAACCAAAGATGTGCACACCTCCATGTAGTGAAGTTGTTATTTATTTTATTAAACAGAATTCTCCACAGATTTTATTCAAGACTAAATTTTCTAATTTTTTTTCTCAGAATTGGCTGGAAACTTTAACACCGAATTCGATGCTCTTATTACATCTAATATGGTGCCACAATACACAATCTTCACTGAAAGTAAGCAAACTCTTTTCCCTACCACTTTTCAAATTAAGTGTAATTGCAAGTTTTAGTCTAATTCTTTTAATTATTACAATCAGTAACCATTTTACACAAATGTTGGCATATTTGACAATTCTACAAACTGTGGATAGGTTGTATATAGTATTATCAAACCTTGCACCCTCTCTACCCGTCTGAAAGACTATTCCACAAGTTGCAATAATGTTTTAAACAGTGTTTGTTAAGAACAACATATATAAATATTTTAAATCAATGAAAGAAATGAGGTGATACAAAATGCTGCTCATTCCCGGGGCTCCGCCCAAAACTTGAAATCATTTGGTTTTAAGATTGCTAGAATTATTTTGAAAAAACAGAATAAAACATGCGGAGACAAGTCATCAAGGTGCAGTATTGTATCCATTTGCAGAATTATGCCATTCTTGAAAAAAAAATGAATGGAACATTGTAATTGAATGGGAAAATTCTGGCAAAAAGACACTATCCTAGGGTCAAGAATATTGAATTTGTGACTTAATAAACTGTGGCTGTGCCATTTGCTCCCCAAAGCGAATCGGTTTAATCTATTCAAAATATCATCATTTTCATTGCAGGAATTTGGAAGCCTCTTGCTGCACAGACAAGAACATGGGCTATTGATGCCAAGGATATACAGGTAGTGGCAGGAGTGGGATATGACATGAATCACGATTCCACTAAAGATTCATATTTTGATATCGGTGCCAGGTAAATCATTGTTATGCTATTACATTGGTAATACGTTTATTCATTAGTCAAGCATAATAAGCGACACACCCGTTCTCTATTAGCTTTAAAAGAATATTACATAAGTTGCAGTAATATCTTTGCTAATATTTGGCATACTCGTCTTGTTTCTATCCTTTCATTATAGTATTCCCGGGATTTCTTAAAAAGTATTCTTTGTTTTGTTTTGTTCTTCTAAGAGTTCCTAATGTAGAGTTTTTAATTGTCACATTTTTGATCTATCAAAACTGCCTTTTCATTTTTCAGTCATTTGTGGGTAGGAGACACACCAGTACCAACTAATTTCTATCTGGTAGCAACTCGGTGTATCACCAACAGCTCTGATAGTTCAACGGCATTGAAAGATTGTACCTACAACAACATTGCAACAATGGCATATATATTTCCACATACAAAGGATATTCCCGATTGCTTTGTAAGTATGAAGCAGGTTACTAAATGTATTTGAAGAAATGCTAGAATGGGTTCAACGTGGGTATAAATTACTATGAGAAAAGCATGCTTTAGGTCCAGTGTAAACAAAGTTTAGTCTTATCCCGATGACAACGACGATGATGATGATGATGATGATGATGATGATGATGATGATGCTGATGATGCAAGTTATATTAAAGTCTGTAATAAAAGCTATCAGTGAACCATTTGTTTTGTGAATACCAGAGTGCTTTGGGGAAGCGGGTTAGTGTAGCGGTATTTCCCCCGCTTTCCACCATGAGGTCCCGGGTTCGAGTCCCGCGCCTGGTGCTTTATGTGCATTTGGTTTTCAGTCCATGCTCGCTTCCGCGGGTTTTTCTCCGGGTCCTCCGGTTTTCCTCCTGCACTAAAACTGAATATTTAAGAAAAGATCTAGGACCCCAATGGAAATAAGCTTCATTCGAGGCTTTCTTAGGTTATCCTTGGCTATCAGCCTAAAGAATTCTTTCTTTCCTTTCTCTAACCAACGACGGGTGAGCTATCCAAAAACTTATGTAAGCTTATCAGTGCGGTATTTGCTTGTTGATGAAAGAACAGATATTTCAGCTATATCTCATGCACCAAAAATCTTGTGATCTTTGAAAGGCGTGCACTCCAAGCCTAACGTCTGCATTTATATAGCTTCCGAGTAGTAAATCGTCATCATTATCACCAAAATGATCACTAGTTAATTTTCCAGGAAGTGTCAAGAGGAAGATTTAAATGTTGATAAACTATCTTCTTTTTTTTTGGACAGAACTTTGATCAGTACTTGACCAACAACCGTGCTTCTATTCGTGACGTCGAAAGATTATCGGGACTAGTCTTCTTTCCAGACTGGACAATGAATTCAAATACTCAAATGAAGATGCTGCGATTTAAGGCTCGATATGCCGAAGACAACTCACACTGGTTAATGTTCTGAAGAGCAGCACTCGTGGTCTTGTGGAAAGACGCATGATTCACTTGCCGGAAGTTTAATAGCTCGAGTCCTGTTTCAGGTCGAAAGCCATTAAGTTGTAAGCTTGGTTGGATTCAAGGATTGTACCTGACTGATCTGAGTGCTTCGTGAAAAAACGGCTTCAACAGTGCCGTAATGATGATTTCAGAGGATTTATTATATATAAACATGCAGGAGTGGCAGGAGTGAATATAAAAAGGGGGTCATTGAGTATTTGAATTTTTTTGTTTTGAAACACATCCTGAACCATAATGGAAGTGCCCCATGAAATCTCATTGTTCTTGTTAAAAATAGGTGATTTATAGTGCGCTCTCACTCCCTGGTTTGTAATTCCATGTGTCCTAAGCACACTTACAGGTGGTCTCCGACGATTGTGGCCAAACCCTGCTCAATTCAACATAGTAAAGTAACGCAATTATTGGCCTTGTTCTGAGTTTCGATTTTCCAGAGACTATTATAGGAATGGTCTATAGTTTATTTTGAGAGGTCCGTTTCAATGATGGTTCTACTAGTAATAGTAGTATGAAGTGGTAAACATCTCTATTTTTTTTTTCTTTTTTCTTTTCTATTCTTTTTTTTTTTTTTTTTTTTTTTGGGTGGGGGGGGGGTTCAGGTATGTCCCTGAACTAACCTTACCCTGAACAGATGATCCATTGTCCATTTATTGACAAGTTTCTTCAATAATGTATCATTTATAAAGTACTCAGGCGAACAGTTTTATTTTATGTTTTTAAAGTGTTTATACCACATTGTTACTAAGTGCTTTCAAGTTACATGCAGCTTTTCCTATTTATATGGATTACGTTGTATATTTTGAATACATAGGATAATATTGTATAAATATGAGAGAATTGATAAATAAAACAGGTTATTCTTATATAGAAATGTTTTAGATTCCTTACCTTATTTGTAGAATCATTGTTACCTCGCAATTGTGAAATTGTGAGTTAATAATGTTAACAGAATGAGAACTCAGTGGCGGAGCGGGGGTGTCTGCCCACCAGGACAGAAATGAAACCGGCGCTTAATATGGAAAAACGTTACACCCAACCCCAGAAAAAAATCAGCAGCGGTTGTTGTTTTTTTGGGGGGTCCTAAAATGATTAATTTCTGCTGAAATCTGGTAAAATCGTCTAGAACTTTTTTTTTTTTTTTCGTTTTTTGCGGTAAATTTGCTCTTATTTTTTGCTTCTACTTGTATTCCGATATCGCGTGCAAAAGTATATGTGATAACTCATCCCGAAAAGGGGGACTTTGCGACAGAACCCTTTTCAAGAAACTGATGAAACTATAGGCAGCAAAAAATAAAGAAAATAATAAGAATTTCCACAGAGTTTCTGTTGTAAAATATGATCGTCGTGATCAATTTCAACAAATAAGGTGTCAATTAAAAAGCTTACAAATGCTATAACAGATGAA
>JXSR01S003543.1:42304-57143 GCA_000969725.1 Ophiothrix spiculata
CCCCCCCCCCTCCATATAATATGTTTGTGAAAATCGCTCCGTACAACTAGGGTTAAAGTTAATAAAAATATACATTTCCAGAAAGGAATTTTCACAAGGGACATGATGGTGATGTTAATTTTTGACCCAAAATCACATTTTTTGAGAAAATCACAAAAAACACATTTTTTGGTCATTTGGGCTTCCGGACCAGCTAAAAATAAAATGGGTTTTTTTTAATGACTTTTGAATGGGAATTTTAATTTAAAACACCCACTCGGATGTTGCATCATTTTTTTTTTTTTTAGAATTTTGGCCAGTTTTTTGATTTTCATGTCAAATATGGTCAAAAAATTACCAAAAATGGAAAAACGTTAAAACGAGTGGGTGTTTTGAATTAAAATTCCCATTCAAAGGGCATTTTTTTTAAATGTTATTTTTAGCTTGTCAGGAAGCCCAACTGGCCAAAAAAATTGTTTTTTGTGATTTTCTCTAAAAATGTGATTTTTGGTCAAAAATCAACATTACCATCATGTTCCTTGTGAAAATTCCTTCCTGGAAATGTATACAACTTTAAGCACTTTGTTCAAAAGTTATGGTACAAAATAAATTTCCAACAAAACGTAAAATTGGGTAATGTGCTTTCCCCCTTAATATATAAAGAGCTCAGTTGCAAAACGTATTAAGTCCATCGGATACCACAATTGACCTTTTTGCAGAAATGGGTAAACCTTATAAAAAAGGCACATATTTTATTTTTATTCAATTAATAACATTCATATCTCATTTCGTTGCAGAGATATTCAAATTTTTGTAATTTTCAGCATTTTTCCCAAAATAATTGCAAAAAATGGCGTAAAAATATGAATTTTTTACATTTTTGTGATTTTATTCTTTTTAAAGTTCAATTGACTTCCTTCTTTCATATTCTGTCGGACGCACTGATGTCACAGACTAGAATCCTGTCCTCTGATTGGTCAATTGAGGCTGTTCCATGTTACTCCCTGGCGTGAAACATTGCATTGGAGGTCAATGAAAAAGTCTACAAAATTTACATTTTAAGCTAAATTAATTTTTGTATCAACCCCTTTCTTTGATATATTGTTCAAAAATGTGTCTTTCATCTTTATTGTAAGTAAATATTAATGAATCAGAGCGGAAACACAAAATATTGTGGAAATATTGGTTCACTCCATAGACATCGCACAGAAAGTTTCACTCCAGTAACAAGGACTGAGTACGCCAAATTCAACAACTGCGTCCGATAGAATAAATAAAAAATGGAGGAAGATGATGTATTTTGCAAAATATTATCTAAAGAAGAAAGAATAGTGATTTTTCGGAAAACCGCCAAATTGAGAGAAAACAACAGATTTTGGCAAAATATTCCAAAAGGTATAAAAGTAAAACACATTGAGGTTTTTGATTCATTTTTTTTTCCCATTTCAAATCACTTGACAAACATTTTAAGATTAAATAATCATCTCTTAGCCAAAATGATGAAAAAGGTGTTTCTAGAAATTTCCTAAATCTGTTTAGTGGCAAAGTGTGCTAAGTCCACATGAAATTTGAAACCAAAGAGATTATAAAATGATGATGAATTTGTCAGATTTTATGTTATTTTTGTTTCATATGGGTATATCTGAAGTCATGTGTAATATCAACCCATTGAGTCAAGTGGAAATGTCAAACTTGTTTTTTTTCAAAACTTCAAAATTTGGATTTGCACGTTTTGTAAGTAAGCTATTCATATATACTACATGAGAGCAGTTTTTATTTTTTTAAAAATAAATAAATACTGGGGATTTATAGTGCGTTATGCCTCCCAGATTTATAATTCCACTCGGCCTCTGCACACTCAGGACCTTCCGCACTGCAAGCGAGCGCCTTACCGATTGAGCTAACTTGACTGCTGACAGTGTGTTACAAATCTGCATATAATACTTTCAAATTTAAAAAAATGACATTCTTATCATTGAAAAAAATTAAAACTGCCTCAAATCGTAGGACACATAACTTAATCCAGATAAACACAATCTGATGACACTTGTCTTATTACTGATTGTTGAAATACAATATAATTTATTTCAGGGAACTTCAAATCATAAGCTTGTAATTAAGTTGTTTTATGTGTGTCATTTTCTGTGTTTGAGTTTAAACTGTATAATGATATGTGATCACTCACAATAAACCTCCCATAATGTAGGCAATTTTCATTTTGAGATTTAGGCCTGGTGCAGACTCCACTATCGTATAGAACATTTTGCTAAGAATATTTTATGCTGATGACAAAATGATGTAGGTCACCAAATAAAACACACACTTTTATTTGATGACCTGCATCATTAACTCATCAGCATAGAATATTCTAAGCAAAATATCCTAACAGGCCTTACAGTGCAAAATAGAACTGACAGTCCAGTTAAAAAAATGAGATTTCTTCAAATTGGAATTGTTCATGCATGTTGTGCAAATTGTCAGCTTTTCAGCACCAATATCTAAAATCTAAAAACATTAACAAAATTGTTCTGTTTTATGCTTCAAAGAATCGTAATTCACATCCATTTTGGGGGAAGCATTTGTCAATTTTCAAAGAATGATATGATCTTCTTGAATATTAGCATCAATAATAATTTTAGTGGCAGACTTATGTAGAAGGTTGTTGTGGATGATCATATGTAATATTTACATTTTTACTATACTATATAAATCTTTATGGATGCAACAACCATGAATTAACACACAAAAACCAATATGACCATGGGGGAAATAAATTAGTCTGTATTTTTCGAATTATAAGAACGTACCCAATCTTGCTGAATATTCAAATAAACTTCTGATAAAGGTTTGTCCATGTAGTAGCAACACAATTAGTCAAAAATAATACAAAAATCATGAACAATTCATGTGTAAAAATACTAATACGCAGTGATTTGGTCCTAATCGTCACCTCTAGTGTCTTACACAAATAATACGAAACCACCAGTTCACAATCTTGAAGAATACAAGGGATATGCTATGAATCTTGTAACAGAGTCTGATTGCTCGTTGCTTACTTCAAGGTTTATAGAGTATGCATTTATTATATTTACAGGTTGGCAAGAGCATTTGGTGAGCGAGTTTGTTAGCGCCCTCAAGAATACCTCCGATCTGAAGCAGTTACGATTGTCAGGAAACCAATTCAGTAAGTTATTATACTCTGTGTTAGTGTAAGCAGACGCATCAACATTCAACTGTCCTGGCCTCTTTTTGTGCAAGTAGTTCCTTCTTGTGAGCTTCCTTCAACTTATTGGTTAAAAAATGAACATCATGCTCTCCTGACCTACTCTGAAAAAATTCACAGTTAGTATTTTTTTTCAATGCATGTTCAAATTAAGCATATGATGCCTTTGAATACCAAATGTTGGTGAAATTTATGTAAAATATGCATATATTCTCACCAAGAGCATGTATCCAGAATTCAACAGCATTTTAACTATATTTCAAAACAAATTAAGCTGGATCAATTTCACATCAAATTAAGCATAATGCTGTAGATTTTTAACACTCAACCCTTTAACCCTAAAAAACCACCCCTTCCAACATTTTTTAATACTCCTCCGCCGGTTGTTATTTTTACATGTAAAAACTTCTTGATATTTTTCTTTAAGCCTTGCACTTATATTAAGACCATTTTTGTGAAAATCAGACCTCGGGTTGGGACGTGGCATTGCGTAATGGCACACTGGATTTTCAATGGAAATTACACACAAATCATGTTGTTGTTTTTAATTTTAGGATGGCCTTCCACTGTGTTTTATCTTGTTTATTTGATTTATTTGGAGTAAGAATCTGTGTAAGCATACTTTGACACACATCATTGCTACAAAACTTTCGCTCGAAAAACCATGATTTTAGCATTTTTTGGTGATTTTTGCGTTGTTTGACATGACGTCACTTATGACATCACTGTGACGTTATACAAGGTACGATTTCGCTTTTTTTGGTACCAATGGACTCGTGAGGGTCATAGCTATTCACCAGTACCCTACACTTGATGTTTCGTCAATCGGTTTCTGAGATTTTAAGGCGGAATCCAAATGGGAAGAATTTCAGGTTTTCAGCATTGACAAAAAATGCTTAAAACTTGTCAGATCATATATTAAAAGTTTTACCTTCTAAAATACAAATCCAACATGTGGTACTCACGGAATATTGGGATTTGTATATGATGACTTTTTATAACTTTTTAACTATGAACAATCCTATTGAATCTATTTCAAAATGGTTAGATAATCTAGTTTTCTAGGGCCTACATGGCCTTTGAAATGGTCCCAGTATGATGATAACACAATTGGCTAAATTGGATTTCGTAAGGAGTGATCATATAAAATGCTATGATTTCAGATAACAAAAAATATCAAATTTATTCTACAGTTATGCCAGAATGAGGTATGGGTGGGTGAAGTTTAGGGAATGTGGAGATATGTTACTTGGGAAAAGATTTCCTTTGAGGATAAAAGGAACGGTGTATAAGAGCTGTGTGAGATCGGTGATGTTGTATGGCAGCAAGACGTGGTGTCTGGGCAAAAATGAGATGGGAATTTTGAGGAGTGTGGAGAGAGCAATGATGAGATCGATGTGGTGTGAAGTTGAGGGATAGGAAGAAGACTCAGGACTTGATGCAGATGTTGGGTGTGGAAGAAGCAGTGGACAGTTAGGCGAAGGCGAATAGTGTGCATTGGTATGGGCATGTGCTGAGGAAGGATGAAGGGCATGTTCTGAGAAGGGTCCATGAGTTTGTGGTGGGTGGTTTGAGGAGGAGAGGGTGGCCAAGGAAGACTTGGAAGATGCAGGTGGATGAGGAGAGTAAGAGGCTTTGGTTAGGGGGAGGATGCGTTAAATTGGGTGAGGTTGAGGGAGGGAGTGAGGGTGGTTGCCGCAAGTTTGAGGTGAATCCGGCCACCCCTGTAATGGGGATAAAATGGGATTTTAAATCTTGGCTTACCACTACTAGTTATCTCAAAAAGTACAAGACCTTGAAGCCTTAACTGAAAATTCTGTCTTCCTTGAAAGTATATATGTGACGCGTTACATCAAAAGGTACAAGTTGTCGGCCAAGCAAGTTTCGAGATACAGGCCAATTAAGCTTGTAAATTATAAAGAAAAAAATTTTTTACAAGCAATGTTTCATTTTAAAGCTTATTTTGTCCTCTTACAAGTAACAAAAAAATCTCAATTTTGTCCAAGGTAGACAACTTGTACCTTTTGATGTAACGTGTCACATATAGGCTTCCTATTGCAGGGAAAGTAGACCTTGTCAAACTTTCGGACTAGCGAGCTGTCGGACTTACGAGCTGACCCTGTTGAGGGGGTGGAGATGGGAAGTTGGGACGTTTATTTCCCCCATTCGTCATTGTCCTCCATTCAGTATAACTGATACAAATTTCCTCTTTTTTTTTAATAATTTAGATGTAAATCCTAAGATATTTTGTATGTTTTGCACACAATTTCAATTGTTTGTAACAATTTTTAATTGAAATGAGCAAAATTTGCAATAAAAATCATAGTCTGGGACAATTTTTGCTTGCAAAATGTTTGACCCTCCCAATTGTTTCATTTGCCCCTGGTCTCATCCCTAAGAGCATTTTGTCAAAACTGGTGCCACTGCCTAGTTATGTACAGATGCAGCTACGTGATAACTGGCAGTAAAGTTCGAAGGTGTTATGGCACAGGATATTTTCTGTATGTAAAGTTAGAGAGTCTATATATAATGGGAGATTAAAAAGTGTCACAACCCAGCTCATTAATATAGGACCGATTTGCTATAATAATCAGCTGATTATTATAGCAAATCCTATATGATATGTAAATTTCGCCAACCTGATTGGCCAGCATCGCGCATATACAACGCGTATAATACACTGTTACCCTTTTGACCCGAGCGTAGATTATACCACTTTCGTCTGTTGGCTTGGGAATATGAATTTCATGGCCCTGGTAAAGTCTGTATGAATGCTAGAAAAACTTTCAAATCTTTTTGATCGCATGATTTTGAATTTGACCACATTTTCTTCACATTTTTCACTGGTGACCAATCCATGCGAGCATGTGTATTTTGTATTTTTATTGCCAGTACCGTTTATAGATCTAATCCTTTGACAACATATCAACATTTGTAGGGAATTGTTTGCTTGAAGTTGGTACATTTCAGCGTTGCTTATATCTCCTAAGGCCCTATGGCATTCTGACATTAAAAACCAAATATAGGGAATTTTGCAGTGTCGGAAATGTATAAGCTTTATCTGTAAGGCACTTTGAATGCCAAATTCTTTTTTGTTACGATCGAAAATTTCGTCGATTTGAACAGTAATCCGATGTAAGTACTTCAGAGCTTCTTTATAATCTCTAAGTAGGAAGTAGGCTTTAGCAATGTAGTAGTAGGTATCACATCCTATAGCTGTTACATACCCTAAATTTGGAGATGGAACTGATAATTCAATCTGCATTTGCAAGAAACTTTGAAACATATCAATGCTTTCTTTATATTTATGTTGGTGCATAAGAGCAAGGCCTTGGTAGTGTAAAATTGATGCAAAAAAACAATGTTCTCTTGCGTAATATGTCGACTTGACGAAATCATCAGTGGTTAAAAAGTTATTTTGTATACCATATCCACATTTGGTATTCCTTACATTTTCAGATTTGAATGGCAACATGCCACCTTCTTTTAGTTTTTTCAGTGCTTTATTGAAGTAATTAGATGCTACAGCGATGTCAGAGATATTGTCGTCCTTTGATATACGGGAGCACATATAAGGGAAATATAAAATCCCCAAATACTTCAATATTCTAACTTCACACAGAATGCATTTTTTAAGCTCAGGTAGTTTGTTTAGTATCTTGAGAGCATCCTTCATAAAGGATATACCATTGGACTTTATGTTTATTGGTTTGTCACCATTGCAAATCATAAATTTTGAAGCTGTATATTCAGAGATGGGAATATTATGTGATTCTCGAAGCGGAATACATGAAAATATTGAACGCACAGCAGCCTTATATGTCCTGATATCATAGAAATGCAAAATTTTGTGAACAGACAATGATTTAGTAAAAAAACTGCAACTGTTTGATGTAAAATTAGAAAATATGATGCTCGGTGTTTCAGTAAGCTTGGTAACCTGTAGCTGTAGTTGTATGATTATCACCATAAAAATTTCTAGATATTGTGAAACCCATGTCAAAATGTGTTATTGCTTGAGATATATTTCCTATGATTGCAAATAGGTGTCCAAGTATAAAGTAGGCTTCAATTTTACGTTTATCATCTCCTAACCGGTTCATTGAGTCGATAGCACTTATGAATCTTGGAAATGTTTTGATATGAACAAGAGTGTTCTGTGATTCAATATCATAAGGATACATGTCAGGGATAGGGTTTTTAGTGAATGATTCCAGCAAATTTCTGTATGGAGATATAAATTCCTCCCAGTTTTCAAGGTGCTTTGTGTAAAACACAATTTTCTGTCGTTTTGCCCTATTTCGGATTTTTTGGACATGTAGATTGAATTTTGACTTTTCAATTGTAAAAGTGCATAAGGTATTATGCATAGCAAATCTGGCATCTCCATTCCAATCAATGAAATATTCTAACAGGGAGTGTTTCTGTAATACATCAAGAGCTTTTGAAATGTTAAGAATAGTATCCCAAGTAATATGTCTCTTGTATGATACATGAATTGCAGCGTCTGTGGTAAATGACCCATTAAACACAGATAGGGATATGAACGTGTCTTGTGTGTTGACATCCAGTTTGCGGTATAAGATGTCTATTAACGTATACAGGTTGGTGTCATCAGTAATGTCTTCGATGCCTTTTGATGCACCAAATATGTTCTCTCTTTCAACCGTAGCAATGAAATCATTTACATCAGTACTAGAGCTTCTCAAGTGACTTCCAAAAAGAACTAATAAAAGAGGAATTCCATTAGCTAACTGTGCTAACTGTATTGCATGTTGGTCAGATAATGACCCATGTAACGTTTTCAGGATAGATACTGATGCTGAGCTGTTCAGTGGTTTAAGTCGGATGTTCACAACATTAGCCCCGATGACTTCGAAAGATTTTCTTGAGGTGGACAAGATGTTGAATCCTTGGACACTGTTATCAACAAGGTATTTAAGGAATTTCAGTAACTCGTGCTTGGTATTTTCATTCAAGAGTAAATCTTCTAGATTATCTATAATCAGTGTAGTTGTATTTCGAGTCGTATCCTGAGAAAATGAGTGAAGTAATGTTGTTGTATTATATGAAGTAGAATAGTCGCCTGTAATTGACCTAACCAATTTTAATCTCATATCTTCAGTACAATTTATACCACGCAAATCTACGAACACCACCCGTCGCTTGAATATTTCTTTTAGATGTTGACCGACTGCAATGGCAGTAGTTGTCTTGCCAATCGCTGGCATTCCAAAAATGTTGACAATGTTATAGGAACCATTTGTGAGACATTGGCTGATTTGCTGAATCTCCGTCTCTCTTCCTTGGAAGTATATAGGTTTTCTATTGCTGGGAAAGTAGAATTTTTCTCAGGGTTTATTTGATAAATAGAATTTGATTGTTGGTTCTTCCTATAAGCAGACATGACAGAGAAAGTGAGGAGTGCCACGATCACTAGAAAAATCTGTATTTTAGGAGAAAACCTTGTGACTATTGAGTCAATTTCTTGTACAGGCCTGACACATTTGAGGTGTGTAAGGGAATGTTTGATGCGCTCAAGCATGTCCTTAAACACTGTTGTATTTAGTTTTTTATCATTGTGGTGGCTAAGATCATTTCTGACATTCCTGAATTCATCAATGTAATTGTATATCATATGCTTTCTGTGTCTCAAGTATAAACAGCGTGAAAATAATGTAGCTTGAAACAGTGCGGACTCATCCCATTCCTTTCTGCAACCTGTGTTTTTCAGGTGGATGAAATTGATCTTGTTTTGCTGTATAGGAGCTGCATTTTCTTCTCGCTTTAAATTATTGAAACTGCTGACATCATCGTTCCAAGGCATGCTTGGAAACCTTTCATCCCATTCTTTCTTGAAGATTTCTCTTAGTGTATTTGCCACAATGTTGCTCATAATGTCTTGGTTTATAATGGTAAACCGTTCTTGGTCGGTCAGTGCAGAATGATTTATCCATGTAACGATCTTTTCAAACTGTTCCATTTTTACCTTTAGCAACCGGCTGTAAATTAAAACAAAGACAGTGATACAATAATGTAGATTTGAAGAGAGTTTTTTCAAAACTCACTTCAACTCATTCCGAGAAAATCATGTTTTTAGTGTTATGTTTTTTTCAGAATTTTTTTGGAATAAAATCTGAAATCCAATCATTCAACCATCCAGAATTGGTTATTTTAAACATAAAAACATGTCTTATTTTTTTTTAAATGGTAACTTTAAAAAATGGAGCAGCTCCCTAACAATGGGTTGTCTCGTATACTGTTTATGTGTGTGTGTTGTACCGGTACCTTCTGCCATGCTACTTGGTTATTAAAACTCTCAGTTTATCTGAGAGGCCGAATAGCTCAGTGGTAGAGTGCTCGTCCTGCTAGCGAGAGGTCCGGGTTCGAGTCCCTGTTTGGCTAGGATTTTTTTTGTAATAAAATGAAATCCTGGCCTGTTTGTGATTTGTCTGATTGTTATCAATGTTCTAGTGTACGATGCATATTTCTCCATTCCTTTATCTGATTATGTATAAGAAATACATTAGCATCAGTTCTGGTTTCGTATGCTAGTGTGTATCGTTATAGCTTGTAAGTCCGTAAACCTCAAAAACCCAAGAGCTTCCCGGGGTTGTCTTTGCCCTGGACCCATGCCAGGGGGTTCACTCTTCGATCCCAACGGCCCCTAAGCTTATGGTCCAGTAGACCCCACACCATGCCAAGGAGAGCTCTGCTTAATACCCTAGCTCAGATCAGTCAATAAATGTTGCCTCTGCCTCCTCTTCACTAAATCTCATACCTGTCAAAATTTCCAAATTCTGATGCGGGAGATTAAAAATTCATGAGTAACCTTTACGGATAACTGACATACAAGGCCCAAAAGGTACACCCAAATTTGTTTTACGTAACTTTTGAAAAGTGACAAGCAAAAAAAAGGGCTCACAAGCGCACAGACGACTCATAACGATCTCATTTTCAATTTCTTAACAAAATGCTGTGTGGACACGGTCTGTAATACACGCTAGCAGGACACTGCAGCACATTTGTCTCAAAGTGTGATTTTTTCAAAAGCGAGAGATAGCGGGAGATTTTTTTTAAAAAGCGGGAGAATTGGGTAAAAATGGCTACCCTATCGGGAGGTCGGGAGGACTACCTATAATCGAGAGACTCCCGCCTAAATCGGGAGACTTGACAGGTATGAAATCTGGATCTGCTACAGTTACCTGTAGAACCCCTGACATGCTGGTGGTTACCTGGCCACATGTATAGGCTGTATAACCCCTCTGTGTTTCCTATTACTTAAATCAAGATTTGTTTTAATAATATGTAATTTAAATATGTTTTAACCCATTGTAAAAGGAATCTTGAAGTTTTCCAAGTTCCCCTCATCGTTGTTGTTGTATTATTGCAAAATCTGGAAAGAATAATGTTTACCCCCATAGCTATGTCACTGTTGTGAATATGGGAGTGATGGGACATTAATGTAGTATGCCCCTCCATACTGCCTACCCCACCCAGATCCAGCCCTAAAATGATTTCTTACCTGATTTCTTGAGAAGAAAACTCTTAATAATATTCTTCTGGTCTGGCTGATACAGTATGTGTATACGTGGCAGTGCCAGTTTTGTATAAAATGGCTGTGAAATTACAATTTTATCATAATGTTCTGTACATAAACATCTATGCCAGGGGAAGGGTTGGATTTAGTGCAAAAGTGTTAATGAGGATGTGCTGACAAATTTTGTATAAAGTTTGCTCAAATTTGGGCAATTTGGTGAAAATCTTAGACAAATATTCCAAATGTTTGAATAAAAGAAATGTTAATATATCATTTTACAGGTAAAACTACAAGTGGATTTATTTTATAAGAACCAAGAAAATCCTTGTGCCTAATAAATGCGTTTTTTATAGAGAAAGGGTGATTTTGGATGGGTTTTTGTTTTTGTCAAAAACTGGAATTTTTAGTGACCATTGTTTTGTTGGTGGGTTTCAATGTTATTACACATATTAAACTAGTGCACCTTTCTATCAAGCTATTGGTATATTGTTTATATTTGTTAAAGATTCTAATGTTTTTATAAGTATTATTATATTTTTTTGTTTGTTTTATGATTTGGATCATGTGTCAACAGTCAGTTAATTCAATGAAAAAAATCCCTTCACACATAAATTGGTGTTTTTTTTGCAATGATTACCTAATTTTCAGACAATGATATTAATCTTCAAAAAATGTATGTTTTTTGATAAAATTCTGAGTTCATACATTCATAAAATTTGATTGAAAGATCCTAGAAGAATTTTTTTGTCCTTACTTTTTTCACAATTAATTTCATAGCCTTCATGTTTGTATTTTTTTTTTAAATGATTTTCATCATTTTAAGGCTATCCACTAAAATGTTAACCCCCCCTCCCCCAGGTGTGTAAAAAAATAAACAATTATTGGAATTTTGGAAAAGAATCAATCTGTATAGATTTTTTTTGAATATTGAATATTGTATATGTATTTCTGTTTTGTATATATCTTTGTGTTTGTGCCAAGGAATCTTGATGAAATCAGTTTGCATTGTTTTATTATCATTATTATTAATTATCATTAATTATTATTATATATTATTGTTGTTGTGTTTAAAGTTTCTGATTTCTCACAACATTAGATTTAGCTCACCTTTAAGCTACGGTCACAACAGTCGTATGACCAGCTTACGAGCAGCGTTTAGTCCATCTAATAGGACCACGCGACGCCCTCGATGCTCGCTTTACTCACTGCTTGTGGCCCTTTTAAACGGACTAAACACTACTCGTAAGCTGGTCGTACGACTATTGTGACCATAGCTTTAGGAAGCTTTCATCCAGCTTTACTCTTAGACGTCATCAGCCCCACACTAAACACGTGGGGCGCTGTTGGGTTGGCTATTTTGAGCCACTAGCACCAGGGGGTGCTATAGACGACTCAAAATGGAATTGTAGACTGCTGGGAGATGGTATCTTCCGCCGTCTATTTTGAGGGAACTCCTCCTGATGTGATGATGTTATTGTTGTTGTTGTTGCTGTTGGAATCAGTTATTATCATTGTTATAAATTATCATTATTATTATATATTATTATTATTATAATTTATTGTTGTTGTTGTTGTTGTTGTTGTTGTTGTTGTTGTTGTTTGTGTTGGTTTGTTGGTTTCTTGTTGTTGTTGTTATTGTTACTGTTTTGTTGCTGTTTTTATTTATCATTATTATTTTTGTTTGTTTTTTATTTAACTCTTTGAGCCCGACGAGCTGGGTGTACATGTACCATATGTCCGATAAGCCGGTTTAATGACTTTTAGCATATTTTTAGCATCATGAACTTGATGTGCCTGCCTACCGACACGGAAAGTTACGATTTCCAGTGGTTTTGTTTGCACCAGAAGACAATCAATTAAACCCTTGATTGATAGAATTGATTTTTGTAAATGGTCTTGCGTGACAAATAGGTTCCTCAAATATCATGGTCTGTTACATATTACCCTAAAAAGGGTAGAAAACATGCATTTTTGCTTGTAGAAAAATTGTAGAAAACTTCAATTTTGAAAAAAAAAATCAGCTCCATACAGGTTGTCCCAGTAAGAATGCATCACTTTTATTTTTGATCATATCTGAGAAACCAATAAAACTTTTTTCATGATTATAATTAGTATAGTTTAGTCTTTTAACGGTGAAATTTTGAGCAAAATCTGTTGAGTCGTTCTTGAGAAAACTAGAATTTTGTAAGAACACTCAATTTTACCCCATTCCAATGGAGTTTACCACAGCAACTCATATTTGCAACTATCATCGATCTGACATAAGCAAACCTTTTTTGCTTTATTTAGCGAATGTTCAGCCTCATCAGCTCTGATTTTTATACAAGCGGCTCTTCAACTTTGTCAAAATTGATCAAATTGACGCAAGCTCAATAACCTTAACAGGGAGCACTGGTTTGATTAATTTGTTCCATTACAAGATCTAAATTTCAGGGCAGATAAGTTTGATTTTGAAGTCATAAAATGTTGATTTTTTTTCTTTCATTATATTTCAGATGAGAATGATCTCAGAGTATTAGCCAGGGTCTTCACAGAGCCAAGCTCACATACAAGGTCAAAAGGTCATAGCCTCTGTTTGGATTTGAGGTAAAGTATTTTGATTGATTATTGATACAGATTGGTAGGAGATATTTATGGCACATACATATTTTTTGTTGTACATCGCTACAGTGGCGTAGCCAGGTTTCCAAAAGTGGGGGTGCCACTATAAAGAATTGCATTGACCATGCGAGTGGAGCGAATGAAGTGAGTGGAGCGAATAACGGTTGAGGTCCAGAGGCCCGCCTTAGGGCCCCTGATCGGGATCCATGGGACGAAGCTCCAGGGTTTTAGCTATTTGACACACTGCAGGAAGGCTAATTGAAGCTACAGTTTTGGATTTATGTAGTTATAATTTTGGTACCAAAATGTTAAAAAGACCGACTGGGTCAAAACCGCCATCGGCAGGTGGCTGGGACCGACTGATTGCCTAAACAGTATCGCCGTATCGCTTCCACTTTTACCGATTACCAAATGGACATTGGCAGGCGGCCTACGTCTGCCCGGACCGATTGACTGTTTATGCAGTATCGACTGTGGCGGGTCGGCTCAACTTTACCGATGGTTGCTTTTTTAACCGACGGATGTCAGTAATGGGGGGCCACGACCACCCCTCTAGCTATGCCACTGCATCACTGATCTTTACATCACCCATGCATGGTAATCAATTTGACATAAATTTTGAACCCTTGTTTTTATTCTCACTGCTGACCCTGAGGTTCCAGTGATATTTGTGTAACCCTGTACCAAAATATAAACTCATCACTGATGGACATTCAAAGTAGCAATATCTATCCAAAATATATTTTGTGGTTAATCAGTACTGCCTAATTTGATGTAAAATTGTTAACCAAATCACAAAAACAAAGCAGTATTTTGCCTCTTTGAAGGAAATTTTGAACCCTGGTTTTTATTCTCACTGCTGACCCTGAGGTTCCAGTGATATTTGTGTTACCCTGTACCAAAGTATAAACTCATCACTGATGGACATTCAAAGTAGTAATGATATCTACCCAAAATGTATATTATACAAATATTAACTGCTTATGAGTGTGATGGTAAAAATATACCATCCCGAATTGAAAGATTGACTGGTCCATTTCACAAGCCAATAGGCAAGTGAAATGGACAATCAATCTTTCAATGAGGGATGGTATGTTTTTACCATCACACAAATTAAGCAGCTAATATTTGTTTTATATAACTCATTTATAGATTCTAGTCATTTGATAACACATTTAAACTATTGTACTTACCCATTATCCATGTAGCAGAAAGCAACATGTCCCTACTGTACACTGTAGAGTCATATTGATAATCTACGTAAAAAATGCTGTAGTGGTGTTGGTATTTTGTATAAGTTTAACAAATTTCTTCCTGAATCTGCACTCTTAAACCTTTATTTCACACTTGTCCTGTCACATTTTAATTATGGAATTACAGCATGGAGTACAGCAGCTGATTTTGATAAAAATAAGTTTCACATTATTCAGAAACGGGCGCTACGGGCGGTCAGTAACAGTACCTTAAGAAGTCACTCTAATCCACTTTTTATTAAA
>JXSR01S003545.1:17718-48332 GCA_000969725.1 Ophiothrix spiculata
TAATAACTTTGAAGGCCTAATATATGCACAAACAAAAGTATTATAAAACTCACCAAACAGCAATTAACAAGAAACGGATAATCCACAATGTGTTTGTTACCTTGTCCGTTGGATCTACTTTATATTTAAATTTATAGCATATCAATACTTTTAGATCCTTTTAACAAGAGTGCAGTAAAGTTCAGGAGCACACTGATACAAAAACCCTTGATTTCCTGCTCGTGTATTTGACATGAAGCATGTCTTACATTAATGGATTCCCATAAGCAATACAATCCATTTCCCCTTCTCTTTAAATTGAATCTCCTCAAATGATAAATGAAAAGCAACACACTTGTATGAAAACTGATTAGGCACGGCATCTCAAAGATCTTTTTACCCCCCATTTGCAAAAACATTTATGCTTTGTAACTCAGTATCCATTTACTAAATCCATATTACATTCATATTTCTAGATGTGGATTTTCATGTAGCAGATGATGATTACACCAGTTTTTGATCAAATTGTATGATTTTGGACCAAGGGTCCAAAAACTCTTGTTCTTTAATTGCCCAATATTTTTTGTAAATAACCAAACCAAAGTTTGCCAAAGTAAAATTTGGACCTCTTTAACTTTTTGGTATCTAGAAACACATGTCTAGGAACAGATTTCTCATTTTTTTATTATTATTTTTGACATACCTTTTGAAAAATTGCAGAAAGTAGGCCCCAAGTAGACTAAATATGAAAATTTTGAAATAAAGTTAGAGTATGTTTTTACACATTTTGATTCATTGTATCAATGAAATTGCAATACTTCATCATCCAACAGGTCTGGAAACTCAGACCACTGTCATTTTGACTGGTTGATTTGTAGCCATAAAAGATAAAGAAGAATATTGAACAAATGTGTCTATTTAACTCAAACGTGTATCAGGTAAATAAAAGTTTTGATACAACACAACTTTCAATAGAAATGGAATAACCTTCCAACAAAGCCCAATGTTTTGGTTAGATATTCTGAAAGCATTCCAAACTATCCCATCTGCATCTCAAATAACTTCCTCTTGCCTCTCAACACAGACTATTGTCAAAATAAATCACTGTTTACTAGCAAATGACCTAAAATGCAATTTACTGGTCTGCAGCATTTGTAGATACGTGACAGATGTGCAGTGTACCTCTTCCAAGTCACATCAGTTTGGAATTACAGACTTACTGCATAAGTTACATTAGACACTTAGATGTTTAGTTTGAAAAAAATGAATCCATTAACACCAAAGTTAGAATCCCATTAGTGCATAAAGGCAGGGGGTCCATATGTACCCTGGATTTTGATTGCTTTAAAAACAATGTTTTTCACATTATTTATCTTTAAAACTTTACCCAGTGATACACCAACTCAATACAATTCATATGAAACCAAAAAAAATCAAAAATCCGTCATTCCGTTTCAAAATAGCGGACAGATATCTAATTCGTGTCAAATTTTCATTTTTTCCGAAAAATTTCCCACCAAAAAATGGAAATCTGCTTTCCCAAAGGAAATTTTTCAATGAAATTTGGCTCATAATAGCAGATTATAATTACAAATACATTACTGAAATAAAAATTTAAAAAGGTGTTTTCCTTACGGTTTTAAGGATATATGGATCCCCTTATGCACTTTAGTGTTAATAACTTAATAATAACTTAATGATAATGATGCAATCAATATGTCTATATAAACAGACGGAACAGATATACTATTATTCAAAACAATGTCTTGCTTGGTAATTAAGAGTCACAATTCATCCTCAGAGAACATTCCAAAAGTAGTGGTGCTTGCAGATGAAACGATCACATTTATACAGAAATGGATTAAAATCCCTAGTATCATTTTTCGCAAAGTGATGCTTTTGAAAAGATAAAGTTTTAACTTGATAATCTTATTATCCAGGAAACCCATCCATATACTGCAATCTATCAGGCTTCTCAAGGCTTATCTTATTTCCATTTCAAATTGGGTTATGTACAGCGGTGAAATAACAAAAATAGTCTTCCCTGAATTGAAGTTTTTTATACTGACATCACCCAAACATTCCTGTTAGATGAACTCGAGCGCCAGATATTATTAACAAATAAGATGAACGTCAAATATTCTGTGGCCATATCCGATCTTATTTATAGCCTCACGAGTATCTGATTCCCAAAATTACAACTAACAAATACATTATCATCATGACCTTGAACATAGGCATCAACTTGTGCTTTCTAGCAATATGGGTAATTTTCACCCTATAATACTATAGATGCTGGTGCCCATTGTCAAATGATAAATGAATCTTCAAGAAAACCTGTCACTTGGTTGTCAAAAATGACTACATGTTTCTTATTTTGATATAACTCCACAATGCTAAACTAACTGGTAGAGCCCTAGGACATAAGTAACATGTACACTTCATCATATGATTGATTTCAGAGCGACATCATGACGCAAGAAAACCTGTCACACGGTTTTCAAAAAGCCTACATGTTTCTTATATCTCCACAATGCTAAGCTAACTGGTACATAAGTAACATGTACACTTCATCATATGATTGATTTCAAACCGACATCATATATATAGTTCTCACTAGCTCAGTCGGTTAGTTTTCAGACTGTCAAACATAAAATATCGATCGTTCCGTGTTCAAGTCAAGCTGGAGCTGAGTGTGCGAAAACTATATATTCAATGAGGGTGTGAATTGCTCTACATAGGCCAATATATAGGACGCAGTAAGCCCTTTGACCCCAGGGAGTCCAGGTAGTGATTTAACCCAATGATTAGAACTGCTCTGTAAAGTGTGCTGAGGCCGTGTGGAATTACAAGTCAGGGGGACCGCGTTTTTTTTTTATCATGACTCAAGAAAACCTGTCACTTGGTTGTCAAAAACCCTACACGTTTCTTATTTTGATATAATTTCACAATGCCAAGCTAACTGGTAGAGGCCTAGGACATAAGTAACATGTACGCTTCATCATATGATTGATTTCAGAGCGACATCATGACCCAAGAAAACCTGTCACTTGGTTGTCAAAAAGCCTGCAAGTTTCTAGTTATGATATATCTCCACAATGCTAAGCTAACTGGTAGAGGCCTAGGACATAAGTACGTAACATGTACACTTCATCATATGATTGATTTCAGACCTACATCATGACTCAAGAAAACCTGTCACACAGTTGTCAAAAAGTCTACATGTTTCTTATTTTGATATAATGTCACAATGCTAAGCTAACTTGTAGAGGCCTAGGACATAAGTAACATGTACGCTTCATCATATGATTGATTAAAAGCTATGTCATGACTCAAGAAACCCTGTCACTTGGTTGTCAAAAAGCCTACATTTATCATATTTTGATATAATTTCACAATGCTAAGCTAACTGGTAGAGGCTTATGGTATAAGTAACATGTACGCTTCATCATATGATTGATTTCAAACTGACATCATGACCCAAGAAAACCTGTCTACATATGACTTATATTTACATGTCACTTTAAAGGAAATTATATAAACTTTAAAAAAAGATACCATGCTTGTGAAAATTGAAGTTTGGGTCTTGAAATTATGATGAAAAGTGACAATAATGTTTGTATTATTAGCTTTATAATTGGCATCATATGATTGATTTAAAAATGACCTGAGAAAACCTGTCACATGGGTTTCAAAAAGCCTTCATGTTTCTTATTTTGATATGTTCCAACAATGTTGCATAACCTGGTGAAGACATGAAAATAAGTAACAAGTAAATGATTCTGTACTTACCAGTAATATCCAATTTACAGGCATAAGTCTGGCAATATTTGTGTTCCTACACACCAGAATTAAGACAGAAAACAGTAAAGACATGACGGACGTGAAGACAAATACTCGAAATCGCCACGCGTCTGGTAAGCTTAAGTAACCTTGGTTATTATATGTCATCGTTATTATACATAACAAGGATGCGGTCGTTGCCATCTGAAAAAAGGTCAAGAAGGAGAAAGAGAACAAATTTGAGATTAAAATTTGAAATGGTGAAATTTTGGAATATAACAATGTGTTAGATGACTAAAAAATGATAAAAACAAAACAGGAGTGGATGACGGAGAGGTAGAAAATACCTCCTTAACAGGAAAAGCGAAACAAAGTAGAATTGTAGTGCATACTTTCTTTTTAAAGAATTGCTGTATACTTCAAAAGTAAATGACATATCATGTTGTGTTGGGACCAAGAAAGCTTAAGAATACAAAAATAACAGGGTACATTTACATAAAGATGAAAGACAAATGTGTTAAAATGTAGCCAATTCAGATCCACTTCCAAGGCAGTGAACCTACAGGGTGCACTGTCCCCTATACCTCAAAATGAAAAGGGGAGGCATGTTTCACTGTCATAATAGAAAAGGTTTTAAATAAAAAGCAAAAACTGATGCACAACTTTTTTGCTTGACTATTTCAAAAAACCACTGAAATTAGTTTAGAGTGTGCAAAAAAGGAAATTTCTTTGACTTCATAGTAATAATATAGATTCCCAAAAAAGTATCGCCTCACCTCAAAAAAAAAAGGCTCATGTACCAATACGGAATTCGCAAATGTAATTTAAAGATACTGTGAACAAGCACTGGAGTTTCAGCTTTTATTTGACATCCTATTCCTGACAATTGACTGAGAAACATTGAAATTATGAGCTTTTAAAATCTGCTAGGTCATTCTGAAAAAGTTGCTAATTTCATTTTTCGCTCTGTACAAACCAGTTACGCAAGAATATGGATCAATATGAGGTAAGTAAGTTTAGTCACTGAAGCAAGCGGTTTTTCAAAAGCATGCGTCTTTGGTGTCCAAGCATCGTCCATCAAGATACTGATTTTTTCGTTAATTTCCATTAATTCATTTTTATTAATAATGAGAAATTCAGGATTTAGAAAACATAGGATAGTCACACCGCCATCACAGAATGATATATTGCAAATTAATACTCTATCAATTTTAGCCATTTCTGTGTAAATTTTTGTACTTATTGGAATTTTACTACACTTTTTAGCTTTATTTAGAGCATTTCCGTAAGTTTTTAATTCTAAGTGGAATCTAGGCTAGTCCCTATAATTTATTATATTTTCGTCATTTTGATTAAAAATGGTTTATTTTACAGTACTTTTTCAGAAATGATCTAATGACATATTTAAGCAAGAGAATAGCTTCTCGAGAACAACTGTTTTAGTGTGAACAATCTTACTGAATCAATTACCAGTGTCCAATGTCTGCACAAAAATGCTCAATGAAACCATCAGTCTACAGTTATTTAATAATGCACACTTTTTATTCATCATCAGAAGCGAATTTTTGTATCACCATAAATCTTTGTTAAAAATAAATGAATAATACTACACAATGGCTTCCTTATTGCATTTGAAAAATGAATCCATGTTTCACATGCTATTTGATATTTTTCTGTTCAGTTCATAAACCACTAACAACACAATACTTTAATTTTAAGTGAGTGCTCAGGATAATGGAGACTTTTATACTGACAATTTGATTTCCCATGATATTTTCAAAATGACATGTCTGCTCTATAGAATGTCTGCTCTATTTTCCATAGATTTTGTTTCAATAATGACAATAAATGTCTAATTGACAGGTTTTAGCATCTCATATGGTCTTTCATGAATCTAAGCAAACATGTCTTTAAAACATTAATTGCTTTTTCATGACTTAATTTTTTAAAAGTAAGAATAGAAATAACATCTTGAAAGCTTTTGCCATGTATATTTGATTTAGTACATTCAACTATTTGATAGAGGTGATAAATTTCTGATTAATTGTGTTTTTTCCATGCCTAAAAAAAAAGGTTTTGTTACCCTGCCGAAGGCTTAGACAGGGTTCTGTATCTCACATGATTCTTGCTTCTTTCCTCTGACAACACTTTGATATCTCATATCTCTGGCATACAATGACCAATTTTGACCATTATTACGTTCTTAGAATCTTCCATCCTAAACATCTCTACAGTCTACAAAATTCAAATAAATGTGTGCATTGGTATGTCTTTCAAATCTAAAACACCTTACCCTTAAGAGTTAAAAAGATCAATCCAATCTATCAATTTCTTAGCTATAACAGATCTCCATTTACCCTGCATCTAAAATCAAAAATTCTCCCAAATTTTCAGAATTTCTCAACATGGAGGCGTCCCCTGAATCTAAATGGACCTCCCAAAAAAAACTTTATACTTAAGTGTTAAGGACCAATCCATTCCATAATTTCTTAGTCATAATAGATCTTCATTTACTCTCAAGTTTAGCATTATTATCTGAACCTACCACCCAGTGCTGACTGTCAATTAAACATCATATTCCAATCTATCCATTTCTTAGCCATTACAGATCTTCATTTACTCTCAAGTTTTAGCATTATTATCTGAACCTACCGCCCAGTGCTGAATGTCAATTGAACATCATATTCCAATCCATCCATTTCTTAGCCATTACAGATCTTCATTTACTCTCAAGTTTTAGCATTATCATCTGAACCTACCGCCCAGTGCTGACTGTCAATTAAACATCATATTCCAATCCATCCACTTCTAAGCCATGACAGTTTGTTTGATAATAAGCACTGAGCATAATGACAGATCTCGGTTGAGAAAACAGTACATCGGACTCATCAAAAAAATGAAACGATGACGTGCATGTTTTTGATTAGCTACAATATGGCTATCTGTCTGGCTGCCTGTATTGTTTTAAAGAGACAAAAACTATCAAGACACAGTTTATAAAGCATATTCAGACCGAGGTAGCCCAGGGTATTTAGGAGCATTGGCGTATCCAGGATTTTTTGAGTGGTTGGGCACAAACATCAGTTTCCCCCGAATGACATGAGAGTACAGAGAAAAAAGTACACCCAAAAATGTTGACGTAGCTTTTGAAAACTTACAAGCAATAAAAAAAAAGGTCTCACAAGCAGAGAGCCAATTTTTTCTACAATTGTTTAATCATTTCAAACTGTTTTCTTTTCTCCTCTCTTTTTTTCTTCTTCTATCTTTTTAGTGTCCAGATCTGGGAATGGGCCTTTTCCCCCGACTGACTCATCAAACTGCCCCCTTGGGTATGCAACTGTTTAGGAGAGTGTAAATAAGCAATGTAGAGTGGTGTTTGAGGATGTGGGATGTGTCTGGCTTTCAGAAGTTACTTTTTTAAAATTGATACATAAATGCCTCGATTTGTTACAATATTTTGTCAATTTATTCTCTCTCTCTTTTTGTGTTTTCTTTCTCAACCTCTTCTTCCTCTCTGGCACTGCACTTATGTTCAACATTCCTTGAAGTTGAAGTAATAATAATAATAATAATAATAATAATAATAACAAGCATTTCTATAGCGCTCTACAAAGAACACAGCGCTTACATGAAAAACAAACCAATTAAACAGGGAAAAGATGTGTTTTAAGTGCACCTTTGAAAGCAGACAAAGACTCAGACTGCCTAAGACCTACTGGGAGCTCATTCCAAAGTTTGACTGCAGCAATCTGGAAGGATGAATCACCAGCGCGCTTTTTAGAGCGAGGCACATGCAGCAGGGTAGTATCAGAGGATGATCTGAGTCTTCGCCTACATTCAGATGTATTAACATCACTTTGAAGTGAAATAAGATCAGATAAATATGAAGGAGCACTGTTGTTGATACATTTGTACACAAGAATGATAAGTTTAAAAACAATTCTTTTGGAAGCCAGTAAAGCGAGGTCAGTAGGTCTGTCGAGCGCTCGTCCCTTCCACAAACAAAGATTAGCCGTGCAGCTTTCTTTAAACGCTGTAACCGCATGATATCTTTAGCGCAAGAATTGTATAAAAGTGAATTGGCATAATCAATGCGGGAAAGGACAAGCGCCCGGACAGCACTATGACATGCATCTTTGGTGATATATCGACGGATACGCCATAGATTCCTTATATGAAAGTTAACAGTTTTACAAACAGAGCCTATATGATTAGCCATACTCAGTGATGAATCGAGTGTAACACCTAGATTTTTAACACTCAAAGATGGTTTGATAATTACATTACCAAGTTTCAGTTGAATATCACACAATTTCTTGTAAGATCTTTTACTGATCAACACACAAAACTCTGTTTTATCCTGATTCAATTGGAGTTTGTTCTGAACCATCCATCCATTAATCTGAGATACACAGGCAGACAGATTAGAAAGCACACGCTCTTGCTCACCAGCTATATTAGGATTGAACTCAATGTACAACTGTACATCATCAGCGTAGGCGTGGAAATTGATGTTATGTTTCCTGATGATATCACCTATGGGGCTGGTATACATAATAAAACCCTGAGGGCCAATAATGGATCCCTGTGGCAAAGAGTACTTAAGAGTGTGATCTATAGAAAATACCTGGTTGATGGCAACTTTTGTGGTACGGTTTTCTAAATATGTCTTGAACCACATATTGGCAGAACCACGAATAGCAAATCGTTTGCTAAGACGATCCAAAAAACACGCATGATCGACAGTGTCGAAGGCGGCCGACATGTCAAGAAAGACCATGAGGACAGCTTTGTTGTTATCAATAGATTGGAGGATGTCGCTCTTAACCTTCAATAGGGCGGTCTCAGTACTGTGGTTCTTTTTGTACGCAGACTGGAACTTCTCACCAAGCCTATTGCCGTCCACATGGTCAACTACCTGACATGACGCCGCCTTCTCAATGAGTTTTGAAATAAATTTGATGTTCAATACAGGTCTGTAATGCTTTAACGTATTAGGATCGAGGTTGGGTTTTTTCAGCACTGGGGAAATGATGGCCTGCTTGAGATTCGCTGGGAAAATGCCAGATATAAGAAAAGCATTGACAATCCTGGTTATGAATGGCAATAAGATGTTAATATTATCCTTTACTAACCAAGTTGGCAGAGAATCAAGACAACACGATTTGCTAGGGAATTGCATAATTAGTTTTCTCACATCATCACATGTCAGTGGCTGAAAATCACACATACCAATGTTATCAGAAATGCATGCAACTTCATCCTCATCTATGACCACAGAATTTTCAGAATTGACATTGGATCTTATTCTTTCAACCTTGTCAATAAAAAACGAAAGAAAGTTGTTGGCTAAATCATAATCAGAAATCGAGTCATAGACAGGGAGAACTCTTGCACCACAGTTTTGATTGAAAAAAGGGTTTTCATGTTGTGAAGAAGAGGTTTTCATAGTTATAAAAGTAGCACCAGAACAGACCAAGTGCAGCCAAAGGTTCCAAAACTCAGATCCCAGGCTCAGATTATCATACAAACCACAACAGTATTGAAAGTGGACTTATTGATATTGACATTGTTCTCTTTTCAGCAATTTTGTTTGTGCATTTGTGATTATCGAGACACCATTTTGGTATCTGTGCGCTTATGTTGACCCTTTTTGGGGAATGTCAGCTTTGAAGAGCTATGCAAAAAAGTTATCTTTTGTGTCTTCATACAAACTTCCCAGATACTGGTGTAAGACTTGCATTCTGACAGGCTTGGAATTTTGGCGAGAGCACAATCTCAAAAATGAAAGGTCATTGGCTGGGAGCAAGATTTTGAGTATTCAGTGAGAGAAAAGTGCAAAAAATATAAGCACTACTTGGCTAAAAAAAGAGGGATCATTGGGTAGAACATGATTTTTTGAATTCTGTGGGCCCATGCAAATGTATGAGGGCAACAGCGATGCTAGAAAATTGGTGTCTGGTGTCATTTAAGTTTATATACGTGTTTTCTACTGAATGGGACTGCCCAACCCCCACTCACCGAGACCAACTTTTTTTGCGCATATAATCTTAGCTGCCAAATATTTTCCCCTCTGTCTGCATCCTCCTCTCCATGATGAAAATGTCTGGTTATACCATGCACTGGACAATTATACAACTTCTCTTTGGGACTCATGGTAGAGTTGTGTTTGCCATACATCATCATTATATCCCTACTTCCTCTATGTACTGGGAAATACCCATGAAGTTCACACAAAAACTTTCCAACATAATCACCGTGGGAAAATGGTTGTCACCAAATGTCATTTTTCATCTTTTGATAAAAAGTATAATTTCTGACACTCTGCCTCAATTAATCATCATTTTCCACTTCTCAACATGTCTCCTAACCATTCTATATTTAGTACAAAAATTCCTTGGGAGAAAATAGATTTGCTAATTTTCATCTGAAATATCATATTAGTTTGATGAATGTTTATAAATTATAGTATTCAGCACATATGTGGCCTGTCATATCGAAAATGCCTTGTCCCGAAATAAAAATTGATATTTTAGGTTCATCTGAAAGCTGAAATTTGAAAAGCCTCAAAATGACACCTTGTTTTTGGTTATTGGATGTTCCGTTGCAAGGTTACATCCAAATTAGTAAATTACATCGGGCTGATTTCCAAAAACTGAGTTTGTACTGAGTAAAACTTGGATGGAGAGATGATTTTTATTTAGGTTTTTAACACATTTTTCTAATGATTTTGATGTTGGAACCTGATTAATATGTTAGAATACACTTCAAAGGACACATTTCTGATGAAATTAGAAATTCGACCTCGGACACAAGTTTTGACACTGCTCAGCTTTTACGGCCCTTATCTCGTTATATATTAAGCCTTTCGATATGGCAGGTTACATATATCAAATTTACATGTTTTCCATTGCATTGGATCCCATCAAACATGACAAAATCATCTGGACATTAAGGTTACAATTTTTCATTGTTTGTTACAAGGTATAAAATTGAGGCTTAAGGTGGTATTAAAGGCAAAATGAAGTTGCTCTGACTGAGATAAAAACAAGCCTGTTGCAAAGAGCTAAGCGAAAAAATCTTATTTCCAAAATTTGAGCCAAATCGGACAAATGTTTTTTAAGATATTGCTGTTTAAAGTTTCTTTGTATTCTATTGTTTTTGCCAATATATTGATGAAGGTAATGAGGAAAACTGGCAAAATGTGCTCATTAATATTAATTTTTGCCAATATTTTTCCAATATTTTATGAATAAACCTTCATACTACGTTTACCTTTAATAATTTTAACTTGAAACTTTGCCAATGTGATTCTATGACCTAAAACTTTAATATATGATTTACCCGCCCATCTAATTTGCATATTTGCATAATTAATTAGCTTTTTGTATAATGCACATTAATTATGCAAATATGCAAATTAGATGGGCGGGTAAATCATATGTTAATATTTTAGGCCATAGAAACACATTGGCAAAGTTTCAAGTTAAAATTATGTAAAATAAAAATAGTATGAAGGTTTATTCATAAGATATTGGTAAAATATTGGCAAATATGAATATTAATGAGCACATATAGCCAATGTTGCTCATTAACTTTATCAATATATTGGCAAAAATGATAGGAAACAAAGGAATTACAATCAAGCATATTTTGGCAACCGTATGTCCAATTTCCTACAAACAAAAACCATTTTGCTCAGTCTTTTAAGCTTAACTTGTTTAATGTAATCAAGTGCCTCTAAATGCAGTTTCTAATTTCCAGAAACATACTTTCGTTCCACCTTAAATTACATGTATAAGTATAGCTTTACCAAAACCCTCATTCTGCATGCAAGACAATCTCTTACACAATGGTATCATCTTTCAAGGATGGAATAGTATAGGAACATGTTGGAGGTTAGAAGGTATATTAACTAAAATAACATAATATGTATTACCCAAGAAAAACACCATCATCTTAACAAAACATATCCATCTATATCTATAGAGGCACAGTATTGATATCATGCAAAGTTCTATAAATGTATCTGGTCAAGCCTAATGGCCTGGTCCCACGATAACTTACGATGCTTTCACGATGCATGAGCATCAGGAGAGCATCAAAAGAAATGTGTACTTGCATTAAAATTCATCACAACGTTATTAAGGATTTTTGGACAATTGTTTGTAATAGTTTTTAAAAGTAAAGAAAATTTGTGACACAATAATTTACTTTTAAAAGTGTTTCATGATATTAATTATGAAAGATTGCTGATATTTGGCCAGAATAATCATTCGCATCAGCTAAGTAAGAATCTTAATAATCAGTTTAACACATGGATTTTTTCTTTTTAAATACAATTATATCATCTGTCACATAACATACTGTTCTATACGATATTTTTAACATTTCTGAGAAAATGAGAGTGTAGCAATATTTTATTGAGTTTTTCAAATGTACCAAGTTACAGACATCAACATTGCCTACAAATTGAATAATAAAACATTGATTCTGGTCTATTTGTTGATTTTTCAAATTCAGCATTTCACATGAAGGATAAATGAGCACTACCGTTTTATTTATTTTTTTTTTTTTTTGTTTTTGTTTTTGCATTTTAACATAGAGATCTATAAGTTCAAAACTATATTAAATAGGTTTAAAAGTAGTGTTTTTATTTGCAATTAAACTTAATAAAACTTAAAAGTCTTTTCTTTAAAAAAATATTAGTATCAAAAGAAAACTTATGTGCAAATGCTATTTTTTGACAGTCTACATCAGAATTTTCAAATCGCAATTTTCTTGAAATGTGTCTTTTGTCATATAGAACAGTGTGTGATGTGACCGACGATATTCTAACATTTTGTTCAAGACAATTTTATCTTGCACTTAATAAAACAAAGCACCTGCATATTTTGTTATCAGTTAAATGAAACTTTGTAATCATATATAGACATACAGAATTATAATCCACAGATATTTTCTTTAAAAAAACGAAAGCAATTTTAGTCCATATTAATCTAAGCTAGACATCTATATTTCTCATACAGCTCAGCATTCATCTCATTTTGAGGATAGCAGTTGTAACATTAAGTGCGGTAACAAACACGCCATTATCAAAATCTCAATTAATTTGCAAACCTCTAAACCAATCCCACAGGCCATGACCAAATATGAACACACAATATTGCTTGCAGGACTTGGATCATTTCTCTAACTAATATTCATTGTTTGTGTACTGATCAGATGGGCAAGGCAACAAAAACAGGTTTTGATATTCAGAAAGGCAGGAAAAGTGCAAATATACCAAAATTTCAAAATGAATTATTAAATTTCACTGACAAAATTTATGCACTTGATGTTTGAAAATTATTACGCATGTATATTGTATCCTTTAAAACTGCCTCAGTCATTTATTATCTTATATTGGTGTTCTAGTAGGTATTTACATTCATTTATCTATTCCAACAAACCTTGCGGTAAAAAATACAGGTCTTTAACGATCCTTTTCTTTTTGTTTTCATTCAATTTCAAAATAGATTACAAAAGGTAAAACATACCCCTAGTCCAATTCATTGGTATAATAAGATGGACGTGAGAGACTGCTTAGAAACGTTATTTCACATTTATATTTATATTCCTATTGATAAATTCTCGCATAAAATTGAGAATTCATCTCACTCTGAAGACAGCAGTTGCAATATCAGCAGGAACAAACACGCCATTATCAAAATCTCAATTAAGCTACAAACCTCTAAACCAGTCCCACAGGCCATGACCAAATATGAACACACGTTATTGCTATCAGGACTTCTATACACTATTCTTACTAAAATACAAAGAATGCGCAACACTGATAACATGGGTAGGTGAACAAAAACAGTTTTTGCAATCAGGACATTCAAAAATGTTAAGAGGCACTTTTTAAGCAAGTGAATGGCAAGTGCAAAATAACTTAAGATCCAAAATGAATGAAAATTTATTGAAAAAAACAAAATATGTGAAGATGTCTAAAAATTATTCAGCATGTACAATTGTGTGTCCTCTGAGATTGTCCTGCAGCAAATCTCAGATCTAATATTAGTGAACAAGTAAGTATTTTCATTCATTTAGTTATTTCCACACGAACGTTAATGTAAAAAATACAGGTCTTTCACCTGATGAGGACACTTCCTTTTATTCCTGTTTTCATTCTATTTCAATGTTGATTCAAAAGGAAAAAAGCACAAATCTTCTGGAAATAGCAGGTATTTAACCCGACAAGAATCCTTCTTTTTCATTTTGCTTTCATTATATTTCAATGTGGATAAGAAAATAATAAAAACATTTGGATGACATTCATATGCTTTATTAATCAATTGAGACATGATCATGGGAATGAGTCGGATGTTGGAAATATTGATTTTGAGATACAGAGCAATAAAGCCTGACAATTCTTTTGTTTTTCAAAATATTTTAAGTTCAGAAAATTATCACATCTCTGAAACCTGATGACCTATTCTGATAGGTTTTGGATCAAAATGCAGTACTTATAATGAACAGTTAGGTTATATTAAAAAATTAAACTTGAATTTTACCGACCTGTGACTCTTGATTGTGTCAAAATTTCAGAGAGTTGGTTTGTTTAAATCCTATCATATGATTTCTCATAGTATTCAATCTGATCGACCTGAATCTAAGCAAGAAACCTAAACATCGTCTGTTTGTGATTCAGAAATAATCTCATTCTGAAAAGTTGTAATATCAAGCAGTCACAAACACTGTATTATCAAAATCTCAATTAAGATTCAAACCTCTAAACCAATCCCACAGGCCATGACTAAATATGAACACACACTATTGTTATCAGGACTTCTACCATTCTTACTAAAATACAAAGAATGTGTAGCACTGATCACATAGGTAGGCAAACAAAAACAGCAGCTAGGTTTTGCAATCACTGCATTCAAAAATAAGAGGCACATTTCAAGCAAGAGAATGGTAAGTGCAAAAATTACTTAAGATCCAAAATGAATAAAAATTTATTGAAAAAAAAAATATTTTAAGATGTTTGAAAATTATTCAGCATGTACAATTGTATGTCCTCTGAGATTGTCCTGTGGCAAATCTCAGATCTAATATTGGTGTTCAAGTAAGTATTTTCATTCATTTAGTTATTTCCATGAATGTTAATGTAAAAAATACAGGTCTTTCACCTGATGAGAACACTTCCTCTTATTCCTGTTTTCATTCTATTTCAATTTTGATTTCAAAAGGAAAAAAGCACAAATCTTCTGGAAATAGCAGGTCTTTAACCCGACAAGAATCCTTCTTTTTCATTTTGCTTTCATTATTTTTCAATGTGGATAAGAAAATAGTGAAAACATTCAGATGACATTCATATGCTTTATTAATCAATTGCCACGTGATCATGTGAATGAGTTGGATGTTGGAAATATCAATTTTGAGATACAGAGCAATAAAGCCAGAAAATTCTTTTGTTTTTCATTATTTTTTAAGTTCAGAAACTTATATCTCTGAAACCTGATGACCAATTCTGATGGGTTTTGAATCAAAATGCAGTATATGTAACGCACTGTTAGGTTATGTTAAAAATGAAATTGAACTTTACCGCCTCTTTTCGTTTGGTTGTGTCAACATTTCAGAGAGTAGGTATGTTTAAATCGCATCATGATTTCTCATTGAGTAGAAACTCATTACAATGAAGTTGTGGGGTGAAATTTTTTTGTGTGATATTTAAATTTAATTCTATCAGAATTTAAAAAAAAAATGGTACACAAAGGATATACTATGATACAGGAGAAATGTTTCTTTCTAACAGGAATAGTCTCTTATCAGATTCTGTTATAACATGATTTTTGGTATTGCTATGAAAGTTGCAAATATTCTTTTACAAAAAGACTATTTTCATTTTTGAAAGATTATTTACAAGGCTTTTAAGTTTTCTTTACTCAGACATCATCTGAAGCACTACATGCTCATGCATGTTTAGTGGTGATGCATACATTTTATGATTTTTAAACATAACAACTTTTTAAAATGACTATTTTTATCAATTTTCTTATTGCAATACATTACAAAATGACTTCGTCAGATCTCAGGATTAACACTATGGTTTTTATTAATTGTTCCATTATTTAATTATTCCATTTTAGTTCAAAGCCTTACCCTTCGTTACAATAATAAGTAGACTTCCTTAAGGCTTATAGTTTTCACCAGATCCTCAACATATATTTGTTAATTAACATTTACCAGGCAATACCAGTTAACTGGATTAGAGATTCACAATTTTCACTTAAAGTGATTGCCCATCATCTCGATTCCAAAATCTTGTTTTTTCCCCAAGCATGACAAGTTTTTTTGTGTTACAGGAACAACATATCCATACATACTGAACACTGTTATTGTTTTCTCAAAAACAAAGAAATGTTGAAATTCGAATCAGCCCATTTTTATATTTTTACCAGCAACCATAAATTCCAATTGGCAGCTAAGTTACACTGTTGCGAGATTCAGCTTCATGTTGGGTTAAATTCAATCCAACATATCGAAAGGTGTGATATCTTATACAAATATATTCTGACTTGAAGATCTTTGGTTAAAACTATGTACCTGAAGTGACTAAAATTGCTATTTTACAGAGGGGCGCAGCCCCAAAGTAAAATAGCAACATTTTAGTCACTGAAGGTTCATAGTTTTAATCCAGAGATCTGAAAAAGTCAGTATATATTTGTTTCATATACCGCATTATTAAATTTTTGTTTTACGTAAATTTTATGTGCCAAAAATTGTAATTTAGTAAAAAAATATTTCTTAAAAATACCCTCACACAATGCTTGCAAAGAATGTCTGCAAAGGTAACTGCGCGCAATAGCTTGTGCGTTTTAGTGCAATGCGCGCGTAATTTTGTGCGTAAAAGTTGCTTCGCGAATAAGGTAAATGCCGTCAACGCTAAATAGTATTTTCAAAAGTGCTAAATAGTACTTTCAAAAGTACTATTTAGCACTATATTGTACTTTTAAAAGTACTATTCAGGGCATTCCTTGATCTGGTTATAGCTATTTGAAATCATGTGATCATGTTTTAACCAATCAACTCTGTTAAATTTATTAATGCGGTATATAATAAAGAATATCTAGCCAAGGAGTATGAATGTTTTGGAAGTGGGAAGGGACACAGTAAAATACTGTGGGTAACACAGGGGTTTAATAAACTCGTAAACTTGTGTTTATTTTTATCCGACTTTTAAATGTGTTTGCACTATTCAGTATAATTTAATGATTCTGTTGACATTTGGTGGCAATTCATGAGGTGGGTCAAAAATGTGTTACATGGTCAAAATGGTCAAAAAAACAATTTGTTGATATGATGTTAATATTATTTATCTCTTTCAATTCAAGTAACTTTTTAGCCAAATATCACTTTTGTTTTGGCATAATGAGCTAATTAATGGTTAATTACTCCATCTATGGCAATGCAAACTGTAATTTTCAAATGCGTTTTTCTCAAAATTGCCCGTTTTTACTAAAACAAGTCATAAATTCGAATGATTAATGGGAAACAGTTCATTTTTTCAGGATATATTCTGGACACTTTAATAGTTACTTTGATGCATTAAACTTGAAACAGCCCCCTCAGGGCCTTGGTGTTAATGACCTTCAATTAATTGGAGGCGGGCTATACAAGGGGAGAAAAATTGATGTTTCAAATCATTCTGTCCTAACTCTTATTTGATGCAGCTTGATCCCCTGAACATTTTGACACCAAATTTGTCAAAATCGGACAAAAAATGAGAATTTGCTGCCCAAAAAAACGATTTGAGGAGGGGGTCTGAGGAAGGTCTAAAAATGATAAATTTGCCAATTACTGTAATTATATACCAAATTTTAGCCATGTTGGTGACTATCTATATGCATTTGAGGTCACAGAATCCATTTGTGAATGTTCCAGCAGTGGCAAAACCTTCCAAAATGGCGATTGCCTCAATTTGGCTATCTACCGCATCCGTAGGCACCGCATCCTTAGGCACCACCACCCTTGTACTGCCAAGTTCAAATCATTGTCTCTCTTAAATTATGTAACCCATGAATTAATGCCACATATAGCAGAAAGTGTAAGCTTTAAAATGAGACATTAAACAAGTCCATAGGCCAAGGAATAGTGAATTTACATCAAATTAAGTTCGAGAAACCATGAAAAAATGTAACAACACCACCTTTTTAGCATACCCACCTAATGACAAGCCACCATTTATCATTTTTGAAAATCATGGTTGATCCCATTAATTCAAATTTCAACAATATGAACAAAGCAGACACTGAGAGTTCAGCTGTACTATACTCTTCACAACGCAAGTTTACAATATCCTACAAACTTAATAAATTACCTCTTTCTTAAAAGATAGTTTCATCAACACTCATACCATTGTTAACAGAGCCCTTCATTAAGACGGATCCTAGAGTTTCCTATAATGCATAACCAAAACCATGCTTAACAAGGTTCACTTGTACTGTTTCATATTGGCTATTAGTGCAAGTATTGTATTAAGGTGTTCCCATAAGGGATACGAAGAGAGTAAAACATGTCTTTTAATAATCACTTACTTGGTTCAAATGTGGATAAAAATAACCCAAAACATATGGATTCCCTACAAAAACAAAACCCTAACAATCCAACAAAATTACCAGCAGAACCTATTCTCATCCTAAATTATACTAAACCCACATGAACCCCCACCACCACAAAACAAGAATGAACAAAATATCAAGTTCCACAACACCACATTGATGTTTAAAACCATGTAGCTGAAATCCTGTTTAGTTTTATTATACATTAGCAAATACACTACCCTGGAATAAAGTTGTTGAGAACTGCTCAACACCAAATAATTTGTCACTTTGAAGATGAAATAGAATATACTAATATTAAATGGGAAACCCACGATACACAGCCTCATCTTCTACAAGTTACCTTAAAGGGGCATTGGACAAGTTCAGCATCATCCCTGAACTTTTCCCTAAGCATTTTGAGATTTTTGCATCATTTGAAGCATTAGCGGTAATAATGACAGCATGCAAAATTTCATTGTCAAATTAAAACCCTATATACCAAAATATAAGATATTCATTAACTTTTTAATCATCGTTGTCGACAACGATAAATACTGCCCTCTATAGTTGAATTTTTAAAATTGATCTTTTTAGGAGATCTAATGCAAACTCCAAATTTCTTTTAATTTATCTCAATCTATGATGTAAAAGGAATGTTTTACAAACAAATCTTTGGAACTTTCTTGATGAATAGCATCAATAAATACGTTTAAAGAATAACCTCATACCCAAGATCAACAAACAAAATAAAATTGAATTTTCTTAGGGTTTAGATCAAAATGTTCCTGATATCTGGTACTTAACTGCTATTTTCTAACATATGAAGTGTAAATTATCAACAAATAAAATTTCAAAATTTTGTCCAATGCCCCTTTAATCAAAATTCCAACTTGTTAGCTCATAACAAGAATCTTTATTAATTGAAATCTGAATCCTTTCTTGCAAACTGGTTTGGATTCTAGAAAAATGATAAAAGTGTTTTCTCATTTTCTAAGGCCCTGACAATAATGCCAACACAGTATCATAAAGAAAGTGTTTTCAAAAGGCTTCGAGGCTTCAAAGTTTAAAACAAAATATCAAAATCAACTAAAAATATCAGCATGCATTTATATTTCACTTTGACAGTATTTTTTGTCATGAATCCACATGTTATGAAAACTTGTGAATTCTAAATTTGAATCACAGGGAGACATGATAAATTGGTTAGTGTACAGGAATGATGAAATCCATATTTGTGGCTGTCCAGCCCGTATGAGCCGTAAATGCCAGAAACTTCCATTTTGCGCTACTGGTGAAAATACATTTCAAGGTCGTAATTTGCCAAAATTGATTTTTTTTTTACAGATTCACAATCCTTGTGCTTACCAGCAAAGTTTCATTTCAAGAAAATGATAGGAAATGTGAAATAAATCTGCATATTTTTAAGACAATCAACAGAAAATATAGGGCTTACTGATCTTTGAACGCATTTATGTTGGTTATACGTTTTACACCCTGACAACCTTTGACGGACCATAACTTGACTTCTGGAAATAGTGTGAAGTTCATAAGATGTCATATTAATCCTTAAAGCATGGTCTTTGCAAATAATTAAAAAAGTGCAAATGACAAGATGTAGCATTTACGCCCGGGGGGGGGGGGGGGGGGGGGATGTGCTGTAAACTTGGGTAGCAAAATCAGGCTGTCTGGTATACCATTGGGTCGTTTTTCTTTTTTGCTCCAAAATGGCGCAAATTTTTGCTTTTTTTTTCTAGATTTCAAACAAACATAAAGAATTTGCGCCAAATTAGAGTAAATTTTCGGAGGGAATTTCAATTTTTGCATAACTTTCGACTCAAAATTTGGCGAATTTGGTATATGGATTGGTCCCTTTTTCTTGAAAATTGGTATATGCATGGGTGGTACTTCAAATTTCCCAGCGGCACACCCCTACCAAAACCAAACTTGAGTTTCCACCCCCTACCGGGCATTTACGAATGGTTTGGGATGGAGGGTCACATTTGTGATCAAAGCTAACACCTTTAAGTATAAAGAAAAAGGTGAGGTTTTACTCATGATCAGCGTATGAATGCATCTTTAAAACACCAAATGCCTCATGGAATTTCCCTTTTAAACAAGTGAGTTCATGTTTGATCTTCAATCATGTTGCGTGAGCTAGTACAGACAGCCTCCATGAATAAAAGATACACATCTCACAAAAATAGCTTGTGGACATACAGGATAACATACTTTAATGTACTGACTTGCAGAAACCAGTGAATACTGGCAAAGGCACCATAGGTAAACCATATCATTTTAGGAAAAGTACTTTTTAATTCTTCGAGCGAAGACTGCCCCTGCCTCTTATAAAAGATACACATCTCAACATAAAATAGCTTTTGGACATACTTGATAACATATGTCAGTGTATGTTGCATAACTTGGCAGAAATAAGTGACTGTTGTTTAAGGAATGTATATTGCTATTGATTATACACCACTAAATACTTAAAATAAAGATTATATTCTCATTTTTGGTCTTTTGTTCGATGTTTCAATCTTACTGCAAAAAAAAAAAAGAATATCTATATATTTTGATATAAAGGGTGTGAACTTGACAATGGAACTTTGCATACTGTCATTATTACCACTTATACTTAAAATGATGAACAAATCTTAAAATGCTTGGGGGAAAAGTTTGGGGATGATGCTGAACTTGTGCAATGCCCCTTTAATTGTTAATGTCTGATTTTTCAATCTTGCTATGTGAGCTTGTGTTGGAAGCAAAAATGAATAAAAGAATAGATTGTGGGCATACTTGATAACATACTTCAGCACATCGGTAACGAAATTGCACTAGTCTATGTCTACGTGTATCGTGATTGGTTGTTTGAAGCGGTGATCGCGTAAAAAGAGTCTTTTGTATACTGCGCCAGGCAATACGCTTGTTTTTGCTGTGTTCAAAATTCCATAATTTGTAGGAAATTTAATGACTTCAATAATAGTCTCCTGGAGTCCTGGATCAGTCATGTTCCAGGAGACCACATGCAAATTAGGTATCCAGGAAGCCTCCTGGATGTCTCCTGGAAAGCTATTATATTTTGGTATAGTAACATGCTCATGTATGTTAATGTTCCAATCTGGATGTGTCAACTTGTGAAGAAAATCAAGTCGGCATTTCAACCCCAGTCCACCTCCATGCATGACAAACATAATTTTCAATTCATGATTATTTTATCCCCATCGTTTCCAATCTTGCATGTTTTCTGAACAGTCTTGCACTTTCTGGTCTGTTTTTCAAAATGTGCAGGATATTTATAACAGGGGGAGCGGGTTGGTACAGCGGTAGTTCCCTCACCTTGCACCAATAAGGTCCTGGGTTCTATTCCCGTGCCCAGCGCTTTATGTGCATTTGGTTCTCAGTCCATGCTCGCTTCCACAGGTTTTTCTGCGGGTGCTTCGGTCTTCCTCCTACATTCAAAACTGAATTTATAAAACATCTTGGAGCCCTGTTGAATTATTTCGCTAGCTGTTATGTTCTATGGTATTTTAAATATTGATGTTTCTATAATGTTCTTTTTAATTTTTATCAATGAATTTTTTATGTAAATCTTCATGTCATTCAGACCGTGGGCTGCAATATGAATTTTATTAACAAACCAATTTCGATATTGATGTTTCTATAATGTTCTTTTTAATTTTTATCAATGAATTTTTTATGTAAATCTTCATGTCATTCAGACCGTGGGCTGCAATATGAATTTTACTAACAAACCAATTTCGATTTGAATGTATGAATAAAAGATAAACACATGAATAGCTCAAGGACATACTTGACAACATACTTCAGTGTATGTTGTATGGGTTGGAGAAACCAGTGACTTCTGTTTAAGGAATACCAACCCAATCCTTTAAAGCAAAGTTTTTGCTCTGTAACTAACTTGAAACAGATGATAAAAAGAACAGAATATACAATTATACATCATTATTTTCTAGATGAAAATGATGAATAAATACTGTGACAACATACTTCAGTGCATGTTGTACAGTTTGGAGAAACAAATGACTTCCGTTTTAAGAATACCAACCCAATTCTTTTCAGTGGCGTGCCCAGGATTTTTTGAGTGGTGGGGCACAACCATCAGTTTTCCCCGAATTATGAAGACTAAAAAAAGAAAAAGGTACATCCCAATTTTTTTGATGTAGCTTTTGAAAAGTAACAAGCAAAAAAAAAAAAAAGGTCTCACAAGCGCACAACACCTTTTTAAACAATTTTTAAAACATATAAAACTATTTATCTTCTCTTTCCTTTTGATTTTTTTCTGTCCTCCCCTTTCTTTTCTACCTTTTTTATTTTCAAAATCCCCGAACGGGCCTTTACCCCGACTAAGTAACCAAAATTATACATCATTATTTTCTAGATGAGAATATGATGAATTAGTACCGTGGTACAGCAGTGTTTGAGCAAAATCTGTAATAAAAATTATAAGTGAAATGTCAAAGTGTAATTCTTAATCTAAATTTAATTATTTGTTAAAAATGTGCATAGGTAAAATTTTGAACTGTCATTTTTTATAATCTAGTAGTAGTAGTAGGTAAGCAAGATATTTTTCTGAATCGTTTGTTTCGTATCAAAATTTTAAAATGTTTTCAACAAATATGACACAATTTGCAAATTTACAACTCAGACCTATATTTGGCACAGAATCAATGTTTTGTGCGAGTCAAGAAAGATGCCTTTAATTTCCTCAACATGCCTGTTCAGTCCTGCTCCTCTTTGTGAACAAGCACCCATAAATAAAGATATCTACAAGAATAGGCAAATAAAGGCCGTCAGTGTTTCACAAATGTGCGAAATATAGAGTTTTCCAAAGTTCAAGATGTGAGCATAAGTGCGTCAAAAATAGCAGCCAAACCAGACAAATAAATAAGGGTTATCCAAGGTCTCTAGATCTTAGATTCATAGATTCTAGAGATTTTAGACCTTGTGTTGTACAGGACAATGTTGATATTGTTATATAAAATGGAAGAAGAATTTTTTTTTTAAATCAGTTGCATAGTTGGTTGTTGTTTAGGTACAACAACTGGCAAATAAAGACTTGAATGACAAGAAAAACAAAATCAGAAACTTAAGGTTTTATTTGGGGACATTTTTGTTTCAATATTTTAGATTGCATAAGATAAAGAAAGATGAGAAATACGCACCGTATACTAGAACATTCGTTCTGGTCTCATGTACTAAAGTTATTGAATCGTTATTGAAACCGACTGCTTGTGTGAATAGTCCAAATTTCTTTAAACTGTATTCATGGATCTTGATGTGTAGAAAACATTCCTGTTCACTCTTTCTGACATGTGAACAAGTGCTTATGAATAAATATCAACCATGAATAAATATGTGACCCGCCATTTCGAAAGGTACCTTAAGGTCCCAAAAATTGCTTTTTTGGTCTCATCTCAAAGATCATATTTCAAGCTTTTAAATTGACACCTTGTTTTTGGTTATTGGATGTTCGGTCGCAAAGTTACATCCAAAATTGGTAAAAGGCATCTGGCTGATTCAAGAAACTATAGTTCTGAGAAATTAAGTTTAAAGTTTCTGTACTGGTAAAACTTGAATGGAGAAAGGAATTATATCTTGGTTTTTAAAACATTTGTCTTATGTTTTGGATTTTGGAACCTGATTAATATGATAGAATACACTTCAAAGGTAATGTTTCTGATGAAATTAGAAATATGGCCTTGGACGTGATTTTTAACTATTTTTCAATGGCCTGTATCTTGTAATATACTATGCCGATCTTAAGGTACCTTTCGATATGACAGGTCACATATATCCACAAGAATACCTTGTGGATTTATTCAACATTCTGCTGAATTCTGTGCAGGAAGTCAGATTTACAAGCTTGGCTCTATATGAAATCAGAGTGTCTACATAATATTGAATCCCTGAATAAGATAGAGATACCAGTTCGGCGGAACTCACAATTCGGATACGTATCCGAATTCGGATACCCACGCACATTTCGTATCCGAATTGTGATACCCGTATCAGAATAAGAATATGGAGGGGTATCTGAATTCAGATACGCCTGTCGTGGCGCAGGAAACAAATCAATAGCGCAAGCTTTCAAGTACACATAGAACATCTTTCTTGCATTGATGATAAATGTATCTGTGGAAATGTCATTTTCATCTGTGCAATTTCAGCGGAACAGCTTCGAAACATGTCCTGATAGCTTCTTATCACAGAAGGCAAAATAATTTGGCCAATACTTTCATAGAATTTAGATGACAAATGATGATAATTTTATTGACTTTTATATATATCGGTATGGTGCGCGACGAAGCTAAATATTCATTTCAGATGATATCCCGTTTCAGCTGTTTTTAATCCAAATTCGGATACGGGTATCCGAATTGTGATACGGAGTATCCGAATTCGGATACGTATCCGAATTGTGAGTTCCGCCGAACTGATACATAATACACAGCCAATTTCCTAACACCAACCACAAGGTACCAAGTCACAAACTAAAACCACATAATATATCTGTACAATCTAGAGTGGTACAGGGGTTGCTCTTGATACAAATTTCAAAACTACTGTAAACCATACCTATAGTTTTGTTCATACGAAGTGTAATCATCGATGACAACGAATCATCGATGATTAAATATTGACCTTTAGTCAACGACGCGCGTTCATACTTAGCGTTGTCATCGATGATTATTTGCTAGCAGAATAATCAACGATGATAAATTTTGGAAATGATTTCATGTCTCGCTATTTTGTTCTCAGTTCTGAAATCATGTCAAAAGAAGCAAATCGGGAAAACTATAAGAATATATAACAAACGAAAAAGAGAAATATCTATGAAGAAGAAGGTATAGCCTTTATCATACTTAGTCAGTCGTCATGTTGTATATGATACTAATAGGAAAAACTATCGAACTAAAACATTAAAGAAAATATCCATAAAAATGGTCTAATCTTTAACATAATCTGTCATTTCAAAATCATAAAATAATTCCCCGACATAAAAATTCTCAATTTGTCGATAAAATATTAGCCAGTAGCCACGCCGCGCTGTATGCAAAAATAATTTCAAAATATAAGTAAACTTCTTGACATCAGCAAATGAGATAGAGGCATTCAGTTATGTTACATGTACATTGTACAGTAGACCCAGAGAGATAACATTGGGTAAATACACAGGTTCATGCATCAATAGTCACGTTTATCTTCGATGTCGTTGACAAACAATTCAGACGGACCTAAACCTCGATGACTAGTCGTTGATTACGCGTAAACCATAAGATTGCTTGTGGCTTATAACTTGAAGTTTCGTCAAAGTTTCCTTGTCAACGATCGCATTCAGACGGTCATAAACCACAAGTTAATCATCGATGACTAATTCTTCAATGATATCAACGGCTAGTCAACGATCGTCTGAACAAGGCTAATGTCAACCCAGGTATAATCCACACGGTTCAAATCACAGAAACTGACAATGTGACAGCTTTGTATTATATGGCCGATTGAGGCTCAAATCTATACCATTAATGCAAAATACGTCATCAATTTGATGGTGAAAAGACATGGCATTGTCTTTACTTTTTTAAAAGCAGGAGAATATAAAGCTTATCAATTTGGGATTGGCGCCCCCCCCCCCCTTCCCTAGTCTAAAATATCAACATTTTCTTGTTGGTAACTTCTCATGTCATTTATATTCTTTAACTTTCCTTATAGCTCCTTATGAAACCTGATTTTTATTGCTTTTTTCAAGTTGCCATTTACACTCGAGGTTAAAAGTGTTTGCGCACAAAACCTTTAACCAGACATATCTCAAGAACCATCCATCATTTGCATCATATTTTTTCAGATTTATATTTTACATACAAAGATCTAACAACTCAACAAGAATTGCATTTACCGCATATGAAAATATTGCGCGCTAAATATTCTGTATACATTCTTCTGCACATAAAAACGGAGTTTAAATACATAACTGCACATTTGTTGGAAAACTTATAACCTGAAAATGTTCTTTACGGTTACACGGTGATAACGAGCATTGAATAATAAACTACATAGGTACATATCAAAAAAATGTGTGTGGTGTATTTTTATATGGTCCAGGAAATCGGCCATTTTTATGGTTATGGAAAAATATCAAAGGAAACATAGATTATTTATATTGGATACATTAGGCACCTATAAAAAAAATGGATTTTTTTCAGAGTCTTGGTCGTTTGATGTAATTTTTAAGTTTTTGCCCGTTTTTTAGGGTGTGCAAACACTTTTGACCGGGAGTGTATACATTGGACAAATGTATCTTAGTGTTATTTATTAAAGTAACTAGCCTGAGTTTGACAAGCTTAATGTCAATGATTAAGGAACTAAATAAAATCCTTAATAAACTCTTAATGTACCACAAACAAAGGCATATTTATTTAATCATAAATGCACTTATCTGATTTAATCAGAGACAGCACATAAGACAATAAAAGGCACATTTCATCTCGTCATTAAAACATTAATGCCTCTGGGAAGACATTTAGATTTCCTTTTTTCTGTATCGCACCGTAAAGTGAGAGACTTATCATTTGACGTCATGTTAGCTAGTTCTATATCATTATTAATATCATCGTAATCTTTTAGCTGTGGAGCAGGTGATTACAAGATTTCTCTCCATGCACAACAAATCGTGGCAATCTGGTTAGATGACAACACATGATGACCAATTATTTTCAATTATTGATAAAGGAAAGTTGGGCTACAAAAGAAAAATGGGTGGCTGGACATTCCAAGTAGATGGGTCAGTCTGGCATATTTTTTTCTTCCCCCCCCCCCAGAATAACCCCAAACCCCCCCCCCCCATTTTTTTTACAAAGAAAATTTTCTTCAAAAATTTAACCCAAATTGACAACTTTTGGCCAAAAAACGGCTGATTTTGTATGATTTTGATTTTTTTAACTAAAAAAAAATCTTCAAAATCACAAATTTTGGGTCGGTTGGGCCCATAAAACAGTTTTTTTTTTTTATTTTGTTGCCTTATGGATAACAATTGTGAAGAAAGTGTCTTAAATCTAAGCAACATTTCTTATTTTGGTATACTTGTTTTATATCACCTTGATTTGTTAACTTCAAAAAATTGTGATTTGCTTTTTGAGTGGGCAGTTTTGTGTGGGTGAAGATGGCGGGGGTGTGAGTGTTTAGGGTGTGTGTGTGTGGGGGTGGGGTGTGTGTAACTTTGAAGTGGTATGAAATATGCATAATAAAATACAAATTAACAATTACAAATTGCCAATCGTATATCTTACAGAAGTTTCCATCGGTAAATTAACAACTTCATGTATTACATGTAACCCTAACCCTCTACACATTAATATTTTAATATGTTATATGGAACCTTAAAGACAGGGGCATTAATTATGATATCCAATGGGATATCATAAAACACTGAGATGCGTGAAAGCGGACAATGCAACTTATGCCTTGATGAAAAAATTGAAATCATAAAACTCAAGAACAATGCAATAAACAAAAGAAGTGAGATCATCAGCACTTGTAGACACAGAAAAAAACCCACCAAACTGTGAGAAAGATAAAGTTTGAATGTATGTAAGGTAGAAGTAATTCAGTTGCCATCTGAGGATTGGTGGGAAACCACCATGAAACATAATGTAATGGAATAAAGCAACCAACCAGTGTTTCAAATATTGTATAATATGTTATCATGAATTTAGAGCCAAAGAACCTGTATATTATTTGTTAAAACTATCTGAATATTAAATCTAAATATTGGAAGTAAACAAGATATATAATAAAAACTTTTTTAATGGCAATGAATAATCAAGCCTGGGAGTGAGGTTAAACAATAAATGATAACACATTCACTTCATCTTGTCTCGTTGCCGTCGGGTTTCAATTGCATTTTATTAAGTCATATCTTTACTATGATTACAAAATTGAACCTCAAGTAATTTCAATATCAGAAGAACATTGCTTTTTATTTCAAATTCCATTCTATATTAAATCATGACTCTGTGCAAGAAAGATAATATCACCTTTGGTTACAATACATACACTACCGGTCAAAAGTGTTTGCGCACCCTTAAATACGGGCAAAAATGTAATTATTATATCAAACGACCAAGACTATGAAAAAATTCATGTTTTTTATAGGTGCCTAACATATCCAATATAAATAATCTATGTTTTCTTTGATATTCGATCTTCCATAACCATAAAAATGGCCAATTTCCTGGACCACACCACACACACATTTTTTGATATGTACCTATGTAGTTTATTATTCAATGCTCGTTATCACCATGTAACCATAAAGAACATTTTCAGGTTATAAGTTTCTAACAAATGTGCAGTTATGTATTTAAATTCTGTTTTTATTTGCAGAAGAAAGTTTAGAATGTTTAGCACGCCATATTTTCAAATGCGGTAAATGCAATTCTTGTTGAGTTTTTTTTAGATCTTTGTATATGTAAAATATAAATCTGAAAAAATATGACGCAAATGATGAACGGTTCTTGAGATATGGCTGGTTAAAGGTTTTGTGCACAAACACTTTTGACCGGGAGTGTACTTTAAAACACTTCAGTAGAAGAAAATTAATTCTCAAATCTCCTTATTTTATCAGAAGCACATCTAACTTTAACATATTTAATCTTCAAATCAGAAAGCAAAATATGCTTTTAAGAGCATTTTGTATTATTCACTATTCAGAGTCACTGTAGATGTTATAATCAATTGTACACCCATACAAATATTCTAAAGTAAACATGTGACCAAAATAATATTTATATATAAGGCCAAAGAAAAGGAAATAGTTGGTCTCAGCTTCCCGCGCGCATAGCTTTTAAAAATCCAAATTTAACGCATTTCTTTCTTTTTTTTAGGTTTTTGAGAGATTTCCAGCTTTTTTCATCTTTTTTTCCTACTACTGGAAAAAAGGTTAAATAGACGGCCGTGAAGCGGCCGCAAAAAGGCCAAAAAATGCAATAAAAAAAATTAGGGGGTATTTCCGCATCCGCGTAGATTTTTTTTACTTACAAAAAAAAACCGCATAGCGCTTAGAGTTTTGACCTTAAGTAAGCTGAGACAGAGTTCTTTTTTTTTTTTGGTGTTTTATCACATGTACTACACATTCAGATCTAGAACTACTGTAAAGATTCATTAAGATTGCATCACAAAGTTACTGGAATTTTTTTTAAACATTTTTTATTCAAATAGTTTCAATGACCAAAAATGTGATCAATGATTTTAATAATTTAAAATGAAAAGCAAAAAGTTTAATTATATTACACTTGAATGCAATATTTTCTTCATAGTAATTCCTGAAGTTTGATACCACCTTGGCCTTTATATTATTTAATGCATATAAAAGCACTGTCGCTTTTCTCTTATGAAGAAATTCAATACACTTAAAAGGAACATGATTTTCTTTTTACGATGTCAAGACGATGACAGGGAAATCAATTCATTGTTACAGTCAATAAACATTTACATTAAATTATATCTTCATTGCAGAAACTAATGGCCAACATTCAAACATATGAAACGAACACAAAAGTTGTAAATTTCAAAATCGAATTCATTATATTCCAATTCCTCATATACAGGGTGTATCAAAAAGATAAAATTTATTGTTTTGCCTGTCATCTATCGTCTCTGAATGGATGGGTGTACATTATTTTGAGTAATGGGTGCCCCCGACAAAAAAATAATGTACGCCCATCCATTATGAGATGATAGATGACAGGCAAAGCAATAAATATTATCTTTTATTCTCATTCTTTAAATAATAAATAAAAAATTTGAGAAGATCAAGAATGAAGTCAATTATTTGCCAAAAAGCAATAGACATCATTATTGGAAAAACATACACCCCTATTCAAACATAAAACATTTCAATTAGGCAATGAATTGCGCGTCACATGTATGCGTATAACTACATCGCACAGCAATTTTTTACGTGCAGGTCCATTGCGCGTATACACTAACACGCTGTCATATATTGTCTCATATTGGATAGCCAATTATTTGTTATAAGGAAGTGAATTCACTCTCATTGACTAAAATATTTAATTAGATGCTTTCACTTGTACTTGTAGGAGTAAAAAACGTTGAAGTTTACATGCAAAAGATGATGTGCACAAAAGCATAAATTCAAGTATATGATTGGGAGCCCCTCTCACCAACGGTAAGGGGTGCACCATTAGATTTCCAGTGGGTAGCAGAAAGTTTTGGGGGAAAAAAATT
>JXSR01S003547.1:37163-52169 GCA_000969725.1 Ophiothrix spiculata
TTGAGTTCAACTTCAGCAGCGGGGAACAGAGACTAGGTTCAGGTTTGATCACACAATCAGCACGTTGGTTTTGCAAGTCTAGTAACAGCTCGACACACAATGCACTCTTTTTCGTTTAATAACATTTTAGCAGAAAAAATTGTAGTTCATGAATTTAATTATTAAAGGGTTATATGGAAAAATATTAACTTGACTTTACTTTTTTTCACTAAAATTGATAACACCTCCCGTTTTATTATTTATGACTTCAACATCAACTGTGCTGCTAGAAATTGCTCCACACGGGAGCAGGGTAGGACAGACACAACAATAATAAACTACTGGTATTGATATTGTTACACTGTTAAAGTAACTATGGTAATATTTAAACACATATTATTTTTGATGTGATCTTGAAGAAATCAGAAAATATTAATCTTTTTTTCCTAGATTTTTCAAAAATGTTTCTTCATTTTTTTTTTGACTGCCCCATTTTTTTTTCTGCTGGCCGTGATTTTTTTCTGGGAGCGGCGCTCCCGTGCTCCCGTGGATTTCGAAGCCCTGATGATATATTTACAGTTTAATTTTAATTTAATTTTAAGTTATTAAATTATTCATTTTGAAAGATAAAATTAAGATTAGCCATTAAAGGTAAAATGTTAAAGGAATATATATGATTTATTTGCAATTTCATATCTTTTTAAAATAAAAAGTTGCGTTAACCTATTTCTTGCAATATTCCCCCCCCCCCAAAAAAAAAATAATAATAATAATAATAATCAACAATTGACATTAATCATGTTAATTCTTATATTCTAAAAAGTAATTTCGTGTTAATTATTAATTTCATACATTTATATTTATTTTTACAAAAACAAATTTTAGTTGCGGTTTCCAGTGGCCAGAAAATTTTGATTTAAAAATGCATATTTTGGACCTTATTCCAAAATCATAGGACTTAGTCAAAAATAAACATTTTATTGTGTTGATCATGCAAAAGCCCTTCTAGAATTGTATAGATTTAATTGTATGGATTTAAGTTTCAGTCGGTGAGTTACAGAGTAAAATCCTTCCAAAAATGGAGGGTTGACACCAAACTTCCTGAAATCTTAAGTAAAAGGAATGAAATCAAATTCCAAGTGTTTTAAATTGAACAGAAATCTAATTCTATCTTAATAGGTATAGAATCTGAAGCAAAATGTTAGTTTGTGCTTAATGTTTGTTGTTCCGGTTCATTTGTTCCTTTGCATCAGGCCGTACCCGACGCACGATAAACAGTGCGCCGAGTACTGCGTAAACGCACGCCCACGAACAATGTACCGTGCGTGACGCGCTAATTTGAATATCAACTGTGAGTTTGCCACAGTCAATAACGCTATGCTCCTATAGATATTTTTAAGGCGATACTGAGAGATGTTTAATCTGAGGATGTGCCACGGGCCATCAGCATTCAGTAACATGTTCCTTCAACCGTATCCTTGCATATACTGTAAAATGGTTTTTCCATACTTTGAACGTTTCAGAAATCACACGGAACGGCACAAAAGATCTCACGGACTAATTGTCCACCAACTTTGCAAGCGTACACATCTGAAATGGACAACAAACAGTGAACAATTTACCGAAAGAAAAATCTGTGCAGGCAAGAGGAGGGGAAATGATCAAGCAAAATCAAAAGAGAATTGGAAACGCTGCAACAAACACCTCTCTCCGACAAATCACGAGACAATTCATGAGAGAACACATGCCAAAAAGAAACCGTATCAATGCAAATGTTGTAATAAATACTCCTCAGTAGCTGACAAGAATAGGACAGTTAGTAGGAAAATAAGTACCAAAACTGGACCGTATCAATGTAACTATTGCAACAAGTGCTTCTCACAAAACTCTCACAAGGTAGCACATGAGAGAACACATACCAGAGAGAAACCGCATCAATGTAGATATTGCATGAAACGCTTCGCACAGAGCGGTAACAAAACAAGACATGAAAAATTACACATCAGAGAGAAACCTTATACATGTCACTATTGTGCTAAATGTTTCTCAGGGGCCTATGACAAGACAAGCCATGAACGAACACATACCGGAGAGAAACCTTATGGATGTAAATATTGCAAGAAGCGTTTCTCATTTTCCAGTGGCTGGAAAATGCATGAGAGAACACATACCAATGAGCTAAAACACGAATGCAAGTATTGCAACAGACGTTTTACTCAGACAGGTCAACGGACAGTACACGAGAGGACACACACCAAAGAGAAACCTTATCGATGTAAATATTGCAACAAACGCTTCTCACAGGAAGGTCACAGGGCAACACACGAGAGAACACATACTGAAGAGAAGCCATATCAATGCAGTTATTGCAACAAACGCTTCTCACAGAATGGTAACAAGGTATCACATGAGAGACTGCATACCGGGGAGAGGCCGTATCATTGCAGATATTGCAACAAAGGCTTCTCACAAGGAAGTAACAAAACGGGACATGAGAGAACACACACCAAAGAAAGACTGTATTATTGTAAATATTGTGATAAACGTTTCACCGACAAGAGACATGAGATAATACACAGTAAAGAGAAACCTTACGAATGCTGCTATTGCAACAAATGCTTCTCACACAGAGGGAACAGAACAGTGCATGAAAGAACTCATACCAAAGAGAAACCGTATCAATGTAAGTATTGCAACAAACGCTTCTCAGATGCGGGTAACATGAAAAAACATGAGAAAACACATACCTAAGAAAAACTTTAATACATATCGGTCCAATATGGCCATGAGACTAAACAAATATTCGTCCACTTCTTGTAGTACACTGCAAATGGAACAGAACACGTAACACGTGTTCAAAACTGTTTCAATTTTTAAACACCAGACACGTGTTCAACTTGTCAAAAAATAAAGGAATACTTAACATTTTTGAACACTAATTCGCGTTCTTTTGAAACTAGTGTTAAAAAATGTCACTTTTGAACATTAGTGTTCAAACTGACCACATGAAAACATGCCTGACGCTCGTGTTCAAGCTGGTGTTTAGGCATCTATGCGTTCAAAAGTTGCTTTTTTGAACGCGCACGTTCAAAATTGAACACTGATGTTAAAGGCTGATGTGTTCAAATTCAAAAATTTGAACAAGTTTCAGGTGTTTAAAAAGTGTAAATTGTTTTCAAATAATTGTCATATTTCATTTTCATAGGAAACATTTGACATGTATGAGCAATGTTGATTTTTTCTGAAACTTTGAAGTAATAGCTTTCTTATATTATAAACAGCATGCAGTGAGAATGTATCGTAAGTGTCAATATATGCTATTGACCAGTACTGCTATTGACAGATCACTAACGTCTAGTGTTCGGCAAAATTTGCTGTATACATATGTTTCAAACATTAAAATTGTCCACATACATTGCTTTAACTGTTTCTTAAAGATTGTGACTTTTATGAAACCCTTTTCTCTGAAAATAAATAAAATACGTTTTGGTAATTTAAATAATTTTTGGTATTAAAATGATTGTGTCAACAAAATTATTGAAGCAATATCATGATCCTTTTTTTTTAAAGCATAATTATGATCGTCCACCAAAAACGAGCCGTAAAAGAAGCAAACTTCATTTTGTGCTACATGTGAAAATACATGTCAAGGTCGTAATTTGCAGAAATTGATTTTTTGATATATTCAAAATCCTTGTGTTTATTTTCAAGGTTTGATATTATTAGACACAACATTGGAATTACATATTAGATTATAAGATACCAAAGACGTGTTGCACCAAATATTTGGTAGCTCAACATGCGCAAACCCTACCCTGAGAATTACATAAGACAGCTTTATTGGAGTTTGCGCTAAAAACAAAATCCAGGATCCATATATATACCCCTTATGGACTTTAAAGTTTTAACTCTACGAATAGTCAGAGAGAATTTAAAGGTTGGCATCTTGCGTTATTGTGTAACAAACAGTGGAGTTCCCAGACCTTTGTCTTGGGAGGGGATCATCATGTAGTGGTATTTGTAGCCGCCAAGCCCAAGGGTTTTGCCTACAATAGATTTTGGGGTTGCACCAAAATGGATATATTTTGCTTCCTGATGCTTAAAGTTAGCAAATATTTGTCCCATCAAAATCTTAGCAAGACACTCTAGAGTCCAAAATATGTTAGACATCAGTTTTTTAAATGAAAGAGAAAAGAAAAACTAAACAAAAAATACCAGATAACATTATTTATATTTGTTTCCGTTTTAAGGAGGACTTTTTTGATCCAAAAATGGTTTTGCTGCACTTCTCCCCTTAAAAAGCTTGTTTTTATCAAAATGTCAAGCCTGAACAAATATTCGTGTGAATTCATGTCATAGTCATGTCATAGTCATGTCTCTATAATATACATCAGAGAAGTAAACTAGGGCTTATTCTAGATAGAAATTTTTTTCAAATATATTTGAAATGAATTTTAATGAAATGGATATAACTAAATATTATTTGTTTTTTCTTGTAATCAATCCATGCTTGAATACAAATAGAAAACATTCATTATGATTTTTGATATCTGGATAGAATATGTCACATCATAGGAGCGATATTCCTATATCGTCAAATCTTTATTGTATGTCGCACTATACTCATTTTTGCGGCCATTCCAGAGATAAAGATTTGGATTGAACCTCCTACTTAACCATCCCGTGAGACGCATTTGTGCTATGAGCGTGAAGCGTCAAATTGTATACATCTCCCTTGCGTATCATTTGAATAGTACTGCCCCACAAAGTAAAAACGCTGTATGTGCATATATAAGCATAGCAGATACTTCATGCAATTTCTCTTCAATCCATTCCCATGCCAAAACGTTGTATTTACACATGTTTAATAAAGTAGATACTGCCTTGAGTTATAGAAGAGAATTGATCGTCTGCTTATAGATTTCTCCAAGGGAAAAGGAAGTAATTGGCAATGTATCTGTATTGCACATACTGCGTTTTTATTTTGTAGGGAAAATATCACATGTTGCTGCAGGTAATAAACGGCGAATAAACCTGCTTAGAATGGATATTTCCTTTAGGCATACGCTTTCAACTATTTCCATTAAGTAAAAACATCATTCACGTGTTACTTCATTAATATTTTCATGACTATTTAAAAATACGTGAAAATCTTTGTTATAAAATATACCCTTATCCATGTTGGGTACTTATAAGTTGCATTTAAAACATGTGACGTAATGAATCGGTCACCTAAAGCAGGTATGTAACAACACTTTTCAATCACATCAGAACTATAATGCATTATCTCCCTATGAAAAATAATCTATGCTAGACATGTGTCTGTTTTAGTGGAGAGAATGTTAGGCAACTCAAAAGTCATTCATATTATGGAAAGAAAAATAGTCCCTAATGCATCTGTATTGACTTGAACTACGGTCTGGTGATCATAAGTGAAATGTAAATCATATACCTACCATTACTGTATTTTTCTTAATCCACATCTAAAAATATATACTTTTAAATTGATTTTATTATTGGTAGTTGAGTTACAAAGCAAAATATATTTCTGAAAATGAGGGGTTGACTGTACATTACCCGTCTACTACGATAGATTTGCACACAAATAACTTAGCATCTGAAAAGATTTGGGCATGACAGTTTGATTGATCAAACTTTATAAAACACATTTTCAAGTATTGTGGCACAAAAAATATATTTTACAGATCACTGATTCTCCTGTTTTAAAATGTTTAACTAAGGTTCCCATATATAGCTCTGCAATGGAAACATTCAGAAAAAAGGATCAATATTTTATAAGTTATTTGTGTGCAAATCTATCGAGAGTAGACGACTAATTTAACTGTACCCAAAGATTCTTCCCAATGTGGAGTCGAATTATTACAGGGGCCTGTTAATACACCCATGTATCAAAAAATACACAACACCTGTGATTTGAAATTAATGAGTTACTCGTTACCCTGGGCAAGATTCGTATATGATCTTTAGCATTGCCAGATTTGTGTTTTACATCGCAGTCTTTAGTGTAATTGCGGCACAGATTAATAAAGTTAAAAGTCCCGAAGTCACGTTTCGAATATTTCAAATCAGATATAATTGTCGAATCTTTAATTACAGACAGGAGGCTTAAAGCAAGAAATAAACTTCTACTGGATGTTATGTCACCAGGGCTAGACATTAGCATTACACGACAACCAATGGCGAGTGTTAGGCGGGTAAAAAATGACAGTTACCTGTCCGAAATGGCGGGTAATTTTTTTGTTTGTTTGTATATTTCGAGGTTTTGTAAAAAAAGGCCAACATTTGCATCATTTGTAATAAATTTCGATTTTTTAGAGGTTCGTGATGTTTTGTCTTTAAATTTGTCAATATTCGGCAGGTAAATGTCTTGTCGGGTGGGTAACTCATGAAAGTTACCTGCCCGACCTATGTTCAGCCCTATTTGTCACATTTCCATTAATATAGCCTCCAGAGAATGACCTATAGACTAGTAAGTACGTCAACACAGCTCAATGTTACCCAAACTTTCTTTCAAGCTGTTGTATTTAAACTACGGAAATTTCGTAAGACAGTATCCTTTAGCTGATTAGTCACAAGAAACAAAAATAGGATGTTTACATGATGATATTTCAGAGTATGATCCACAAACTAGCACGTCGACAAAGCTCAATCTTACCAAACTTTCTTTCAAGCTGTCGTATTTTATCTACGAAAGTTTCGTCAAACACTGTCCTTCGACTGATAAGTAACAAGAAACAAGAATATGATGCTCTATATGATAAAACTGCTCTATTGGTTTTACATAAAGCTGAATTCAGACTCGACGCAAACGCAAACGCACGACGCACCGAGCATGTGCAGTAAGAGATTTGAGGAGTTCCGATCAATCGATATCAAAACGCAACACCACTTGCGGCAACGCAAATCGAGTTGAGAAAAGCTGAACTTTCCATTGCGTTTTCATGTCATCGGCTGCCGCAGTCCGTTTGCGTTTTGAGTGTGAATTCATTTGCGGTGCCGTTTGCGGTGAAAATTATCGGAAACGCAACGCATTGCGTTTTGAGTATGAATTAAGCTTAACGCTTAATGCAGCAATCAAAGTCCTGTACCTTATTATTACTTCATATATAGTAGGGTAAAATCTTACTCTTACCTTCGTAAACTGCCAATCAGTAAAATGTACCTGATAGCGGCCGTGCATCATGCCCTGGGTGTCTATCTTGCTCAGTGACAATACACAAAGTGATAAGGGAATTTGTTGGCACTATAATTACCAATATTGAATTGCTATCACAAATTTGATGAGAGAAATTCAAAATTGAAGATGTTTGTTGACACATGATGGAAATAGTACGTGCTCCAATGCGCCAATATATGTTAAAAGCATTCGGTGCTCAGAAACCTTGTATTTTCAACTGTCGTGTATGTATTGTGTACTATTCTGTTCATTGATTGATAAATTCAATTTTCTAATTTCTAAAATTATCTAAAGTTAAATGTCGTTATAATCATTTGATAATGATAAGAACGTTTAAATAACAAAATATATTTAATATAACGGATAACCAATTATTCAATACATAGTCAACATACTAATAAAGTAATAGCCCGATTCATTTCTAACAAAATATTTCGAGATTTAGATAACCATTTTGACACCTTCTTAGATATCATAAAAAAGTTGAAACTTGACCTTTCTTTTGTGATTTGATCCCAAAGGAAAGGTCAACTAGGTCACCATATTCGCTTTTAAACCCTAGTGTAAGACTAAAGTTTTGCTTCTTTAATTCATTTTCCTTCTTTAATTGTTTTTATGAAAATTCAAGGTAAAGGCCTTTTTTTAGTATTTCTTTATTTCTACTTGGTATTTTATCAATTACTTTAATCAGCACCGCACTGATGAAGGGATCAGTTTATTCTGGTGAGTGCAGTAGAAGTTTTAATCATCAAATTTATGTTTTCAACCTACACGTATGAACTTACATACGGTATATTAAATTTTATAATAATATAAAAATATTTTTATGACTTTTACCATCATCATTTCTAAAAAGGAATAACAGAGTGAATTCTATGGTTTTTATCCCCATCGGAGCCTTAAGGTGGCCTAGCACAGATAGAATTCCTCATTTATTTTTCTTATTTTTTGATATATTGTGTTTTCATATGTGCTGATCACATTTCTGAAATAAAAAAGGGGGGTCACTAACTTAGTTTTTGAGAAAAATCTATTTAAAAAACACTATATTTAACCACTTTTAACCATTGACTTCTATGGTTAAATCAAAATAAATAAGATAAAAACACTTATAATTAAAAAAACGGCCTTTTCCCCCTCTTCTTTTCACATATGTTTAGGTCCTTTTATAGTTCTTTGATAAACCGTAATAAAAGATATGGTCCTCGACTTACTTTTTGAGATATTAAACAAAATAAAGCAAAATATGAACTGATAATGAGAATGAAATCCTATAATACGATCATTTTCAGGTCAGGCATCAACGCACGTCTCTGCTTTGTTGGTAAAGACACATCTTCTTCCCAACGTGGGCAAAATACGATGTTAATCCCCTATTGGTTTACCTTTAACGTCTGGTACTAAACATTGTATCTAAACTCATTTCTCGAATATCTCAATTACGACAGAGATTGGATCCAGTCTTGCCGAATGAAACGAAAATGCACAAACATACGCATGGCTAGAGAATATGCGTAGTTCGTACCATAAGAAGACCTTTTTACATCCCCGTATGAATATAATCACAACAACTGCAAATACTGGTAATACTAAAATGCAATCTTTAGCATCACCTGGTTCGTGCCTGCACAGATTAATAAAGTGTTTAAAGTCCTAAAGTCATGTCTTGAATATTCCAAGGAAGATTCAATCGTCAATTCTTCTATTTACATACCAACAAGCTAAAAGCAAGAGTTAAATGGTCAAAATGTTTACTGAATGTCAAGTCACCAATAATTTTGATAAACAAACAATTCAATATAAATGCCACTTTTCACCATCAGTTCTGTCAAGCTATCGTACCTTATACAGTTTGGACAATATCAATGATCAAAACACTCATATTTGCGAATGCAGTAAATAAAAGTGTGTGGTTAAATCGAGGTTGGCAATACAATTCACACTTACCTTCGTAAACTGCCAATCAGTAAAATGCACCTGATAGCGGCCGTGCATCTTGTCCTGGGTGTCTCGTTAACTCGGAGACGATTCTCAAAATGATAAAAAGGTGAACATGCTATCACTATAATTGACAATATTCAATCGCAAATTTGATGTGAAAATTGTGAAAAATGTTCGATGACACATGATAGAAATAGTAATTATTTGTATGCACTTATATATATGTTAAAGCATTCAGAGCTCGGAAACAATTTCATTCTGTGTATTTGTGTTATCTATATTTTCTCATATCCATTGATCCCTAGTGAAAGGCATCGATTCCGTTTTCTAATATTTTAACTTATATAAGAGAAGTAAAAGTGGAAAATAAAACATTATAAGGTATCTTTTATACTGTTATTTGATAAGACAGACTCGTAATATAGGATATTTGTTACATATAGTTTTAAGGATTATTGTTAAATAGAAAAATGATTTTTTGAATAAATAAACGGCTCTTAAGAGGAAGAAGTACCTTATATCAATAACAATCAAGTTCACAGCTGACCTCGAAAATTCATTTTTTAAAGTTCTGACTTCTTATACATATTAGGTCAAATTATCAATAAATGAATTCCTTGCCCTGAAAAACAGTATTGACACCAAAATCCTTGTAATAGGCTACACATATGAAAATTCCTGGGCAGCCATGACCCCTAATCTAAAAATAATTTTTGACTGGCACACCCTCAAATTTCTGAGACCGATTTCTTTTAAAAAGTTGTTAAAATGTTCAGGAGCAAAATTTGTTTCTTATTAGCTTCTCCTCTTACTAATACCAAAACATCAACATATTAAAACCCATCACTACTAGTAGAGAATTATGAATCATCATGTACGCCAAAAGTTGTGATATTCTGACATGTATGAGTAGGCAAAAATTGCAGTAAACATGACGTTACGCCATTTTGCACTTGAAAACGGACTGTAGCCTTAAAGCTGCTGTTTACACAAATACAGCATGGTATTAGTCTAATCTACAGAATATTTCTACCTACCTCTGTTAGTTCGAATTGGACAACATCCTCTCTCGATTTGCAAAGCAGTGTTTTTTTCAACATGATTCTGATACTAGACCTACGGATCTGTAGCCGGCACCAGTACTTACAGTACTAACTTGATTCATTTTATTACTTCAGATGTGATAACTATTCCCTATGTTGTTAAAAATATATAATTTCAGGAATTGATCTTTATGTACATATCGAATATTGAATTTCACTGATTCGATGTACAGCAAATGTCCCGTGTACCCGTATACTCATTCTAAATCATTGGTAGGGTTGGCAAGGAACCATAAACATTAAATACCATATTGCCTGATTCAGCGTGGAGTGAGAAATATAAATTGGGATAAAAACACATTTACGTGAACTTTTTTTAATGCTCATTATTGTGCAAACATGTTAGGCTTAAAACACGTAATTTTTTTTTCTGTCATGCCAACCTAAAATGGAATGAAATAACCCTTAAAAAAGGAGTGCGCAAGATATATTAGTTCAGTTCATGGAACATGGTTCTTGGTGATCAATAAAGGCTCTGTCAGACATCACCGTATAGAGCAAAACGTACGAATAACGTACAAAAGTTTCACATATTGAACGTGTGTTAAACGGACCACCACAGTATGAATAACGAATTAAACGTATACATAACGAACACACGACGAACAACAATGCATAAAACAGAACAATAGTGGGATAAAGTACGTTATACGTACGTTTTGCTCTATACGGTGATGTGTGACAGAGCCTTAAGAATTGGAAACATTTCTCTACGGTAATTATGAAAGCAATAATTACTGCTGGAGTAATTGGTTCAATGCCGTTGTTTATTATAAAACAGTTAATCGTTACACGTAATCAATTGTAAAGCAAGTACAATTACTACCATCCACGTATTGCTTGACTATTCATATTATTTTTATGTTCACTTAGATGTGATTTTATTTTAACCAGGTACACAATTTTCCTGCTGTAACTCAAATGAGCTTGTCTTATGAAACCATTGGGTTAATACCAAATCTGAATTATTCCAGCAACCACGACAGAATTCGAATTTTGATACTAAAAAGCTGGAGATTGTTTGAAAGTAATCTACCATGATGTACTCCTATGAAAGTAAAAAGTCCTGCAACCAAACTGTTTTTTTCTATCAAATGAAGTTTAGGAGCGTTTAAAATACAGGATAACATGAATAATTTGTACCCTGCTCGACATTTTTATTGACTTAATCGTCACCCAAATAAATGGCCCATCTGATATTTTTTAGTTTTGGGAAAATCAAGAAAAACAATCTGGTTTTGTTGGTTTATTGACAGTCTGCACTTAGGTCCTATGCAAATTAGCTTTTAATGAGCGATCAATATTTAAAAACTTGGTCGCGATACTTTTCTTCTTGACGTGACCTGTCGGATAGTTCGGACTTCGAACCCCTATAATCACAAAGGGGTTAATGCAAATACAAAATGGAGATATGGATGAAAATATTTAGACTTTTTCCAATAAACATGCTTTTGTTTAAAAAATACCGTTCAATTAGACGTACGAAAGGAACAAGATATCGGTCATTATAATTACACGTTGAATACCCTGATAAACAGCCAGCATCATCGTACGACAAGAATTAAGAACCTTTCAGATCAATAGGTCTGTATGACGTAATTTGCCATTATACACCTTTGCGCATATGTGCAAACCAATTTTTCATCGATTTTCTTCAGATCCATCCTGAATAGCCCATTTATTTTGTTAAATAGCGTATTGTTACCTAAACGTAACTATAATTGACTGTCCCTAATGTGATATTTTGTGTAAATATTTCACAACAAATCGGTCATTATTATGACATTTGTTCCTAAAAGGAAATTTTTGTATGCAGCACACTCTGCTGCTTCACTTAAAATAAACATAATGTATGAAATGTGTCACGGTACGTAATGTCTCCCTTTTTGTAAATGGGGCCAACTCACCCCACTGGGTGGGTCAACTTCATGACCTACCTCGCATGCGGGGTGGGTTGGCCCTCTTGACAACGTTTTTTATTTTCTTAATCATCATCATGATCATGTAAACATGATAAGCCACAGGGTCTTGGTATTTACACAACACATACTTCGGGTATATATCTATCTTGTGTAAACGGGAAAATCTTCTAGACTTTCATGTCCCCCATCTATTTGAATTGACTAATTAATTGATTTCAAATAATTCTGTGGATTTCAGAAGCTTAAAGATCCCAGTTTCGGTTCACAGTTAATAGTTGAAGACGAAGAAAATTACTCTTTTTGGATCCAAAACCTTAACAAATTGGATGAAGGTTGATTGGTAGTTCGCTTTAAATATCTCTATTTTCGTATCTAATAGAAAGTTATGTTAAACGTAATATATGTAATATCTACAGGTGAATTTACTTATCTCCCGCTACAAAATAATTGACAGCAATCAGGTTATCAGGTTTCCGATACCGTTGTAATCCTTCCGTTGTAATCCTTCTCAAGTTTCCTAAAACATTACATTTACATCAAATTTTAAAGAATTTAATTTCCTAGCGTTATATTTTTATATCCTCCTCACTAAGGCTATTGATTTCACTCATAAGTTCACTTTTGAAGAAACGCATGATATCTATTTCAATACAAGATCTCTCAAATTTCCATCAGCTAACAGTGAGTATTGGATTCAGCTTGATTTCATCAAACATTAAAAAGCATATAAAATTTATGTCATTGGTTTTTACTCCACTGTATCAAGATTATTTAAACCTTTTAGCACTTGTAGCCAAGACAATATATTTCAATGATAAGTCGATACTTACCAGCGATTGTGATTACCATTATTACAGTATTGATTGATCTATATAATATGACCCTGTGGATAATATGTGATGGCTCGCCCCGAAAGGGGGGACTTTGCAGATGATATCAATTTTGATTTTTTAATTTTGTCTGTTGCAGCATTTTCTAAGCTTTAAAATGACACCTAATACTTGTTGAAATTGATCAAGGTGATCACATTTTACAACAGAAAATCTGCTGGAAATGCTTATTTTTTTCTTCTAATTTTTTGCTGCCTATTTTCACCTGTTTCTTGAAAATTGTTCTGTCGCAAAGTCACCCTTTTCGGGGTGAGTCATCACATATTGATATTGCTCCAAATACACAGTAACATATTACATTAAAGAATAGTGCTTTGAAAACGAAATCCTCAATAATAAATCTTGGCAACTATATTGCGATACATACACGTTGTAGTGCATTTGTTATTCCTTTCTTTATCTCATCCTTCCTCTTTTATTGGTTCCATATCTTCTGTCCTAGATCCTTCCTTACTTATTTTATTTACAGCATTATTTTTTTCATTGCATTCTGCTCATGTATTCAATTTGGATTTTTCCTTATTGATTTTTAACAGGTCATTTTATTCTTATGGTACCTACCTAATCACGAATCAACTGGTGAGTATTCATGATAGAATTAAGATGAAGTCACCCTGGGAATTGAGATACAAATGTATCTTTGTACTTTAGTGTAAAGATACCGGCAGATCCAATTTTGAGGTGCTTTGTCGAGCATGCGTACTTTTTTCTTCAGCGACCCCTCGTGGATTAGACACAATTAACACACTGTATAGCATTAATTTCGTGATTTTTTCCAGAGTCAAGTCACAGATAATATTGTGTATGTGTAGACCTATGCCATTCTGGTACATACTGAATAATTAAAACTGCGTGAAACATGATTAATATAGCACATGTCTTACCATTCAATGTTTACTCATTTAATAAAGATAATAAGGTGTCTAGTGATAAGTTACAATGATATTTTATTTTCAAACAATAAGAGGGTTTCTGAAACTTGTTGAAATGCAGATACGGCCTTGTGGCCCTCAACCATTGATGTGTATGCAGCAACATGGCACAATTTGGTGCCAAACACCAATGTAACTCGCGCAATTAAAAAATTGTAAGAGGTGTTACTAGTGAGGAAATGATGTTGAAATGGCTGGTATAATTCATAGCACACGATTGAATGGAGATGAAGGGATTCGGGTTGAAAGCTGAGATTCAATTTTGTCTGTCCGGTTTTAATGCGTTTTCATTTCAGCATCTTCTCTAATTGAAAAGTTTCCGCATGACCAACACGCATTCAAAACAGATGAATCGCTCCAGGGACCGATTCAAATAGACGCATGGGTTTCCGGATAGCCGCACCGCAAACGGACCGGATAAAAGGAATCACTCTCGTTGAAAACCATTATATCGATTCAAAACACACCGCATGCGAAACGCATGCAGAATCGCATTGAAAACGGACGGTCAAAATTGAATCTCAGCTTCAACTCAATCCTATTCAATCATATGCTTTAAATTATACTACTACTAGTACCCTTACAGTGCAAAACGCACCGCATTCGCATCGCAAACGGATAAAAGGAATCTTAGTTTTAAACTGTTGTTTGCTAACCGTCCCGTACACGTACATGCATTGTAATGTATGCAGACTTTCTCCCCTCCAGGTATATAGCTCAGTGGGGTAGGTTAGATTACGCACTTGCAATGTCAGCCTCTACAGCTCTCTACCTAGAAAATGAAACCACTTTGTGCTCAATACTACACAATTTTGAAGACAAAACTCAAATTTTATATTTTACAGGTTGTCATACTTTGAATATTCCTATTGCTACTGAGATCAATACAACTCAACTGAAGTCGGTCGGTATTAAATATTTTCAGGGTCATTCTTTTTAATGTGGGCACCCATAAATGGTGGATTTGTTACATGGAGAGTGATTTATGCATCATTTTTTGTCATATCATTTCAACAATCAAATGAAATGTCCTAATTTTGG
>JXSR01S003549.1:36227-50974 GCA_000969725.1 Ophiothrix spiculata
TTTGCACATTGACTATGTAAAGATGACTAAAGTATCCCATAATGAAATTTTGTTCCTAGTGCCTTTTTCTTCTGGGTAAAGTTTAAAACTTTTTGATACCCCCTCGTATATGCATCTGAAACTGGCATTAGTTTGCGTTGCAAAGTGATTTTGGGAGAATTTTGCAGCTTTAGAATTTGAAATTGAAATAATGTTTGAACCACATACCCCACCATATCAGAATATACATTTTCTGAAAGAAAATTGAACAAGGAATATAAATATGCATTTAAAAAGTGAAGAAGGTACGGAAAGGATGTCAGCAATTGTTGATAATATTAGGATTTTTCTTAAAGGGGCATTGGACAAAATTTTATTTGTGGATGATTTACACTTCATATGTTAGAAAATAACAGTCAATTACCAGATATCGGAAAAATGTTGATCCAAACCTTCAGAAAAGTCAAAAATTTGAATTTGTTTCTGTTTGTTGATCTTGGGTATGAGGCTATTCTCTAAACGTATATATTGATACTATATATCAAGAAAGAGTCAAAGATTTGTTTGTAAAACCTTCCTTTCACATCATAGATTGCAGAAAAATCAAAAGAAATTTGGAGTTTGCACTAGATCTACCGAAAAGGCCAATTTTAAAAATTCAACTATAGAGGGCATTATTTATCGTATTCGGCAACGATAATTAAAAAGAACATCTAAATATTTTGATATATAGGGTTTGAATTTGACAATGAAAATTCCTGTTATTATTACTGCTAATGCTTCAAATCTCAAATTGTTTGGGGATGATGCTGAACTTGTCCAATGCCCCTTTAAAATTTTCACCTTTTTCTCTTATTGCTTATCACTAGTACCCTATTCTGCTATCCTTCATTTATTATCCGATTTGAAATCATAAAATTCCCCTGAAGATTACATCAAGTCAAATTTGTGTAAAATTTTGAGCAATAAAATAATATTCACAGTAAACATTCTCTGCACTTGCGTCCTAACCCTACTTTCTAGACCTGTTTGAATACCATTCATTTAATTTTAGAAATAAATAGATATTTGCATACGGCTTATTTAACTCTTCCAGAAACATCTTCAATCGCTGGTGAAGATCAGCCATCAACATCAGAAGCAAGTCTTAAGCACCCTCATGGCAACGATGCTGATGACGACGATGATGACAATCCTTCAAGTGCCGATGAAGGAGACGACGGCGACGGTAATGTGGATGGCGAGGATGAGGACGAGGATGATGATATCAACGAAATGGAAATGGAGATCCTAGAATATATGGACACTGACGATACTTAAGATGGTTTTAGAGTGTTAGTCGTGGTCAAGACTTGTGGCTATTGCATGATAAGTGTGACATTACTTTTCAAGTGGGAAATCTCCACTTTATTGAGATGTGTTTGGATTTTATGGCAAGGTCGATTAGCCAAAAATCCTTTTTGTGTTGATATCAGTTACACATTACAGAACATTACAGAAATGTGTCTGCATCATGTTAACTCACTTTTGCAAATATGTGGCTATCCACAAGAGCAACACCCCACTACCACCACAACTACTCTGAAAAACCTTAAGTAGCATTAACATTCAGTGGGCCTAACCAAATTTGGATTAGGTACGAATGGGCTTCCACATGTATGTCTAAGTTGTACCCCAGAAATACCAATTTCAGAGAAAGAGATCCCTAAAGACAAATCTCATTTCAGGTATTCCTATACCTCAATGTCAGCTATTGCTTTGGGTCATTAGCATGATCAACCCTATACGGTGGTGCACAATTGGTAGTTTTCAAATCAAATTCAGTTTGAACATGATACAATGCAATTTTTTTTTAATGCATGACAATTTAATTTAAATTTGTGCTAAATGTGCTCCAATTTGGATTACTTTGAGTGGATACAATCCATATCCTGCCATCATACTGGACATTGACATCTAGGAATGTGTGAAGTCATTCAGAGTTTTCTGTACCAAAAGCCTAAATATGCAATTTTCTGCTATCTCTTCATTAAGAGTTTTATTATAAAAAATCAAGTATTTTGCAAAGAAAAGGGACCCACATAAAATCACCTGATTTGCAACCCATGTGCCATGTTGGTGGAACCGAGATGCAACCACTCCTCTGGTGTAGCGTTAAGACAACAAAACAACATTTAGGTGCACATCATCAGCCAATTTTTTATACCAGTTTTGTTAGTAACTGCTTATCAAGACCCAAAATAATAACACTCACACACAGTCCATAGGTGTGTGTCTAAATCCGCACAAGTAGTTGTGGTAATTATAGCAATACTCATGCTAATTTACACAACAGTTGTATGGATACACTCTTCCTTTTCATTAAAGGAGCTTGGTCCTATTTTTTTAAATTTAGTTTTCACTAAAGAGGTGCAAGTTTCAAATTCCAGGTGAAACGGTCAACCTGTTTGTATTTTATGGGCAATTTTGTATTTCAGAATACAGTTGAAGCAATCAAACCATGCTCCAGGCTCCTTTAAGGAGCATAGCATGATCCGATTGCTCCAACTTTTTTTCAAACTTTTTGAGATTTTGGTACCAAAATATTGCCCATAACTGGAAACTCATGAAAATTCACAGCTGAAATGTGTCTAATTATGGTAACCATAATTAATTTTACACTGTAATGTATAGGGAGCTCTGAAATACAAACTTGACCATAAAATCAAAACGGTTTGACTGATTCAGTTGATATTTGAGACTTTGACCTCTTTAGTGGCTATCTTTCATATGACACTGAAAACAAAATTTTGAAAAATTGGACGAAGCTCCTTTAAGATCTTAAGATCTGTATTTTAGCCAAATGCTTCTGATTTTTCATTTGATTAGGTTTATAAGCAATATGATAGGGAGGATCATCAGGTTGCTTGCGTTCTGGTTCATATAACTTTTATTGATCAGTAGGACCTACGAAGGATTTACCAAAGACAGTACTTAGGCAAAATAAAATTCCAGAATTTAAAAAAGACATGGTCTTATATGTGCAGAATTTAATGTGAAGTTTTTACCATTTATGCAGGCATCAATGAAAGTCTTGAACCTATCCCCCCAAAGCCTTCACACATATTCACTTTTGGTCTTGAACATCGGAAACAAATATTCATCTCTCATTTACATTGATTCCATAAAAGATAGGGTGAAGTTTCACTTTGAACTAATACAAAAATATACCTAATATAATAAGATTCATTACATTCTCTTTTTGCGACCCCAAGATTCAGTGTTGAATTGATGTCAAATGCCTAAGGACCCTTGCAGAGGTTATATATGAGTACACATTGATGCTTGCATTAATAGAAATTCAGGACTCCCGGGCTTCAGGGCCCATAGGAATGGATAATGTACGTCCTTCCAGGTATATTTATGTCCTGGATATGTAATTACTTATTGAAACCATAAAGGACACAAGTAAAGTAAAGTATGGCATTGTGATGTGAAAATACAAACAATACAGGGTGTCCCAATAAAAATGCATCACTTTTGTTTTTGATCATATCTCAGAAACCAATGAACAAAAATTAAAACTCTTTTTATATTAACAATTAGTATAGTTTAGTCTTCCATCTGTGAAATTTTGAGCAAAATCCGTTGAGCCATTCTTGAGAAAACTAGAATTTTGTAAGAAGACTCAATTTTACCCCATTCCAATGGGGTTTACCACAGTAACGCATATTTGCAACTATCATCGATCTGACATGACCATGTCACTGCAGTAATAGGCCTACTCTAAATGGAAAACACATTTCATTCATGGATAAACACCTTTTCAGGAAAGCAACTACAAAACAACAAGGACAACAATAGCAACAACAACAGAAAAATTTAGAATTTGAATAAACCTGATTTAAACTTTGAAAGCTTGTCTGATCGCACTCCCTTCATTGTCCGGGATTTATAATGTCGCATTGGACCAGGAAGATGATGATAAGAACTCAAAGGCACCTGGCAACGCATTGTGGAAATGCGGAAGGCAGTGCTGCCTGAAACTTATTTAAAACTGTACCAAAATTATTCAACGCGAGCTATCAGACATTCCACTTTTCACGATCATACGAGGAAGTGAATAACTGCTTTGTTATTTTGATTTGAATATGTTGACACTGCTCTTGTAAAGGGAGAGACAGTCATAAAGATTTTCTTTTTTATGTAAAAAAAGTTTTAAACTTAGAAGATATAAAAGTTTCTGAAATAGATTTTCCATTAAAAGACATCTCTGCCTTGGTTTTCTTGAGAAACCATGAACTCGTTTTTTCTTTTTATTTAATGCTGCAAAACAGCAAAACCAACACATTGAATTACGGTGCCACTTTCAGTGCTGAAAAAGATATCAAAATCGTGTTTCAGTGTTTATTCCATATTTTGTCATCTTCAAGTGTCTGCTTTGCAAGTTTAAATTAAATTGATCAATGGTAACCAAAGATGTGCTTTATTAACATGATAAACATGAGTTACTGTTACTGTGGTAAACCCCATTGGAATGGAGTAAAATTGAGTCTTCTTACAAAATTCTAGTTTTCTCAAGAATGGCTCAACAGATTATACTAAAAATTTTAACAATGAAGGAATAAACTATACTTATTGTTATTATGATTTTTTTTTTAATTTTCGTCAATCGGTTTCTGAGATATGATCAAAAACAAAAGTGATGCATTTTTATTGGGACACCCTGTATAAGCCTAATGATAAATGGTATGTATGTAGGCCTAAAGAAAATACAACCTTTCATTAGCCAAATAGAAAACAGGAAAATCCAGATTAATCCACACAAAGTACATTCGGTAATTACAGAGAGCAAAATATAAATGGAATTAACTTGATCGAAGCTAGTTTTTGAAAAAGACCCTAAAACTAGCTTTGATCAAGTAAAAGTCCATTTTTATATTATTTTCACCACATCAAGTTGACCAACTTTGCTTTTACCTTCCAATTTACACATAACCTCTCATATCTTTGATCTTGACTTGGTCTGTACTTTGTCCAAAGACTTTGGGCTAGGGTTTAGGGTTAGGCTATAAAATATTGTTAATTTGATTTTATGTTTAAAGGAATTGGAAGCTAAGTGTGGATACACACCCTGCAGCAAATAGACACCTTTTCAACATTTTTAATGGTTCCACAAGCTGGCCTCTCTGTTTTTGGCTAAAATCATAGGTCTAATATCTTCATATATTTGTTCAAAATGCCTCAATACAGGGTGTCCCAGAAAAAACCTTATAATCTTTGCGTGTAATTTTCTTAGGATCAACGGATAGTCATAAAGTATGTAAAGATTCTATTTTATAGTCCATGAAATGAACTTTCCGATGCCGTTTGTTTTATTGATCAGTCGGTGGTTTACAACAAAACTTATGTGATATTAAATATTTGGGTGGATTTTTGTCTGGTCCAATTTCATGATTATTGGTCATAAAGCACAGGGGGGGAGGCTGGTCTCCCGATGGCAACGGAAAAAATGAATCAGCAACACGGCTGCTACAGTACGTAGTGGCAAATTCTGTCTTAATTGTAAATAAAAATGAGAAAAGGAAGTGGGAAAGGTATTTGGTCTGAAAGAATGATATCTTTTAAGAATATTATAAAATCTTATTGAAAAAAAAAAGAAAGAAAGAAAAAAAAATGGTGAACACCAGACCTCGAACCCGGTTCCTTCAGATCCATAGCACGACGCACTAACCGACTAGCCCACTGAGCCTTCGTACTCTGTCGGGAACATTTTAAATGCATATCACTCAAATCAATTCGTATTGAAATGTACGCATAACTTTGTGAATGGAATATCACATTCTGGATCAAATTCTTTTAATTATCGTTATATTTATACAAATATAATGTTATTTTATAAAATAGGCCTGAATGAGCTACTCATGCTATAGTTTTAGGACAATGGAATCGAAATCATTACCGGCGATGATGCGAGACCCGGAAGTGGGAAATAAAAACGTGTTTATCAAACTCTGTAACACATCGATAAAGATCGCTACAGCGCTTCTATTTAAGGTCAAGACGTCTTGAGTTACGTAGAAGAAACGGCAACTGTTGACTTTTAAAATAATCTTGCAATAGCGGAAACAGTACAAAACCCCGCGAAATTCATAAAACAAAGTCAATTATTTCAAAATTTACTCGATGCACCTCGAATTTTTTTTTGGTTTTCCTCCTATAATTGCATTTTCTTTCTTTGGGCCTTTAAAAAAAATAGGTGCATCGGGTAGTTTTAAAGATGACTTTCTCCATAGAATTTGTACGTGAATAGGGATTTTAAAAATCTCTAAAATTCAGTAAATTCACGAACCTTCCTGCCCCCCCTGATAAAGCAGATGTGTTTCGCGGAAGTGCAAGCGGATGTTTGCAGTACCGCCAAAAAATTATGTCAATTTTAATACCTGGATTGTAAGATTTTTTCTGGGACACCCTGTATTGGCATTGTGTGAAATATGTGAGACCTGAGCGGATCTTTAGACTTGCATAGGGTATCAAAATTGACCCTGTACTCTCCTTGGGGTGAGCAAAATTTATCGTGAATAGCACATTGAACCCCTGGTATGAACTCTCGCGACTTATTAAGTTTTTCTCAGAACCCTGGTAAAGTAATCCAAGGTCCCTCTGGAATCAAAGTCCGCTTCCATAGACCACAACGGAATAAAGCATGAAACTAATGTTGCGTGACAGTTGTTAGCCTATCCCTGGAGAAAATCGAGTACAATTCTAGTGCAAAGTTAAAGCAATACTATAAGATTTTGGTCAAAAATATTTTATAGTAAAAACAGCATAAAATGAAGGAATGTGACTATCTAAAACCGTTTTCAACTGTATTTTGTCAAACAATTGTTTGGCCACCGAAAAATGGATAAAAAGCTCATGCATGCTTTCCTATACAAATACATGTGGAATTAAATTCGGGATCCCAAATTTAATTTAAAAAATGACCATAACTAAAAAAGTAAGCATATTTTAAGCCAAATCATTTGAAGGGTATTAATATCTGCCAAAAACAAACCCTATAAGCTGAAAAAATCAGAAGTCATGGGTGACAGGGGCGCTTCATTTTTAACACTTTATAGTATTGCTTTAAGTACTTCTAGTACAAGATTGGGGGGTTTTCGGACAGTAAGATCAGGGGACTACTGACCAGGGCAGGCCCGTAGCGCCTGTAGGGGTGCAGTCAGGGGCGTCGCACCCCCCCCCCCCTAATTTGACAATGATGTACAAAAAGGGTCCACAAAAATTCCCTAAATGTCCACCAAACGAACACCAAAAGCACATTAATGTTGGTCGTTTCTTAATAAAATATATACAGCCTACTTAAAACAAAATGCTTGGAAAACTACAGCTATAACTACTAAAAACATTTTGCTTGTCACTTTGTCAAAACCACTAAAATTAGTTTAGGGTTAACCAAAACATTTTTTTCTTCCAAAAGGTCCTCTTTTTGAAAACCCGCCTTGAAAAAATCCTGGCTCAGTGACGGGGCCAGCCTTGAACTACATTGTGTAGCTCCCGGGTATAGCTCCATCCTCAGCTCGCACACCTGTCAGTCCGTTTTTACCAATTTGGCCATCCATAGTCTGGGTCGACCGGAAGTACCTGTACGATGTACACAGATGTGCAGACGCAGATTTGTAAAAATCCTGGCTCAGTGACAGCCAGCTCCTTCCGTAGCTCCGCACACCTGTCAGTCCGTGTTTACCAATTTGGCCATCCATAGTCTGGGTCGACCGGAAGTACCTGTACGATGTACACAGATGTGCAGACGCAGATTTGACAGATGCTAATATAATAAGAAGAGTTTCGTCAACGAAAGGTGCACTGTTATCTTGAAGAATTAAAGATTGAAACATGGATCAAGCGGCAGGAGCGCAGAAACAAGAACAGACTCAGCATGCTCAAGGTAAGCACTCACTGCACTACTCAGAATTTCATCATGATTTACCTGATCATGAATGATGATCAAAATGATAATGAAAGCTTACAGAATGCAGGTCATGCTAGTCTGAGTTTCCAGACCCATACTCCATTTCATTACATATTGGGTCTGGGCTAACAGCCATTGACTTCTGCGAAACGCCGACAAAATGTTGAAATACGAAGCAGATGCACCTCTTGAAGCAACAGATGTATGTGATCACTATCAAATAGCACTCGCTCAAGAAGAATTCATGATCAAATGCTTTCATGTACCAAAAATCGACAAAATTCCAAAGTTGGACTGCCGAATTCAACACACTTGACAGACTTAAGATGGCGTCAAAATGATGTAAACAAACTTACAAAATCTCCGATTTTTCAAGTCCAAATGTTCCATTAGTCGTTGCAATTAATGTTTTAGTTAGTGGAACTAATGCTCTTGCACTTGTCAAACATCGATGTACGCAACTTGAAGAAAAAAATAGAAAAACCGGGTTGGCCAATTTTTGGCCATTGCGGCGTTGCGGTCAAGGGGCGTTAGACCTAGCTAGGTCATGCAGGTTCAGGTCACGGTTCTTCTTCTTCTTCCTTTATAAGTGCCGCTTCATAAAACGAAGATAAACGCACTGCGGTAGGATGAGCGCCCATGTCCAAGATGGCCGCTGCCAAAAATTAAGGTGCAATATATGTGATGAGGGTGCTGCTAAAAAAGTAACTGACGGAAGATTACATGACGACTTCCTTCAATGCCTCCTTGAAGGCATCAAGACTTTGGAAGTCTCCAGGGTCCTTCTTTAGTTGATTCCACTCTCTGATGGTGCGAGGGAAGAAGGTTGATAGGAAGGTCTGGCTGCTGCAATGTGGTATCCAGAATCTAGAGTTGTGCCCCCTGGTGTTTGATGTTGACTTGGTTAGGAACTGGTTGGAGTCTATGTCGACCGTGTCTTGCTGGATCCTGTAGAGCATTGAAAGACGGCTGTGGCTGCGTCTACTAGTGTCCATTGTAGGTCTTTGATTATTGGTGTGACACTACATCTGCGGTCGTACGTGTTGGTGACAAATCTGGCGCAGTTCCTCTGGACTTGTTCAACCTTCTTTATGTTCCGTTGTGTATGAGGGTCCCATGCTGCAGCTGCATACTCTACAATCGGGCGGACATAGGTCTTATATGCAGCCTCCTTGATGGTTCTATTGCAGTGGTACAGGTTGCGTCCTAAGAAAGCTTTGGTTGCATTAGCCTTCTTTACTGTGACGTCGGTATGGTGGTTGAAGTTAAGTTTGCCATCAACATTCAGTCCCAAGTACTTGGCAGAGTTGACAACTTCCAAAGTCTCGCCATGAATGTTGTATTCCGCTTCAAACACTTTCCGCTTGTTGGTAATATGAACAACCTGGCACTTGGATGGGTGAACCAAGACTTCTCCCATTTCTGCAGTGAGTCAAGATCTTGTTGCAGCTTGGTGGCATCCTCAGCTGTTGCTATGCGCCCTCTATAGACGCAGTCATCTGCAAATAGGCGAGAGGTAGAATTCATCACGCTATCAGGGAGGTCATTGATGTAGGCTAGGAATAGGAGTGGACCTAAGACACTACCCTGTGGTACACCAGATGAAACCTTAGCTTCGCTGCTAGATTGGCCTTCAACAATAACTCTCTGTGTTCTACCACTCAGGAAGTCCTGTATCCAGCAGAGCGTGCTGCCTTGAACACCATAGTGCTTGATCTTGAGTAGGAGAAGACGGTGAGAAACTCTATCAAAAAATATACAATTTGGTTAAAATATATAGTGCAAAAGTTGAAATTACTCACCACAGTTTATTTCAAATGACATTGGTAACTTGTTCGACAGTCTTATTTTTTTTCTTTTAATTTTATTTATTTCTAACTTTTCTTTTTTCCTAAATCTTGAGTTTTATCCGAACGGTTTCAATGCAAGTGTTTTTTCTCCAAACATTTTTATTCTAAAAGGTTGTTTCTCTGATCTGAAGATCTGAACAAAATCCTCTTGGGTCAAAACCTTTTAACCTTTCGGATCAAAAAACATGTGGAGAAACAACCATTCGGGGGGCATATAAGTAACTGTCAAATGGTTTACGGGGTGCTCAAAGGTTTTGGGGGCATTTTCGTAATTTTTGGTTCCGTTTTTGGTATATTGATGGTTTTCGTCACAGACCCAATGTGTCCAATTTGCAAAAATTGGTGTATTTTGGAAAACTTTACAAAAAAACCTGGCAAAAAACACACACAATTTGCCCTAAAGTGGCTGCTTTTTCTAGAAAAATGTTATAGAGACGGGTCACAATAATTAATGCATTTCGAGGTATAGAGATCTATGGGACCTCAAAATTATGAAGTCTACTTTCAAGAGCATCCCGTGCAAATAATTAAGGGAATGGAGCAGTCACTGAAAGGAAACCAATATGATGGTAGCTTTGATCGAGTAACTTACTCCTGACCTAAGTCTTGCGTACAAGTCGATCTGCATTGTTTGGTTGCATGACACTATGCAATTTACCGAAGGTGTACGTGTCACCCAGAGTACCAAATGTGGTTTATACATGAATATGACAAAATAACAGAAAAGTTGGGGCGCAAATGAGACAAATAAAGACATGGACAACTATATGATTCTGCGGTTACAGAATGATTCACAACCTCATGAAAACAAAGTTTTACGTCAATTAAGTCGCAAAGGAAGCCGATAATGCACAAATCCGAATCACCATCAGAGTCATGGTGGGGGCGGGCCACTCCGCCACCAAAAAGACCCTACTTTTTTTTGCCCGTTCTCACCGAGAGACCCCATATTTTTACCCATTGTCACCCAATGGCCCCTATTTTGTTTTCTTTAATTGTTACTTAAAACCACCTTTGTCACTCAAAGCCCAACCATTTTCTTTTACAATTTGATGTAATACGTCGAAATGGCCAAATTCATCAATAATTTTGTTAAATTCGTCTACATTTTACATTTTTTTGGCCATTTTGACGCAGAAAGACCCTACTAGTTTTTATGCCCAAAGACCCCCCCCCCCCATTTTTTGCACTAATGAAAGTTCCTTTTTTACCCAATTCTCACAAAAAAAAACCCTGCTCCCGAGGTGTTTGTTGGCACTCGTACAGTGAGTCTCCCAACCAGCCCCACCACCAAAATGACCACTGCCACCTACATGTATTATCCCACCGCTGCCATCAGTGTAATGGTTTTTGTATTTTTGCCAAAAATTTGGATACATGTTCTTTTTGAATCTAATATTTAAAACAAAATTGACCAAATTTCAACTTTAGTTTGTGGTGAACAGTTGCATGTGAAATTCATACTCAAAGTCTTTTATCAGCATTATAACCAAACACAATGGCACCAATATAGGTCTAAAACATTTAAAAACAGCAACAAAATGACCCCTTTTTAGGGGGTCGGGGGTCAAACACAAAATGATAATGTACCGTACAGGCCCATATCCATTTTTCAAGGGGTTGCGGGTTTTAAAACAGTGGATCTTTTGGAGGAAATTTTTTTGTTTTGGTAGACCCTAAACTAATTTCAGTGGCTTCCAAAAAGTTACAAGCAAAAAAAAAAGCTTTTAATACGTTCACTTTGACGGAAAAGTTTGTAATGGCTTTACAAGCATTTTGTGTAATGTTTTATCAAAAAAGGACCTTTCAACACAATTGTTGGTGCTTTTAGAAATAAGAGTTGTTTTTGTGTACCTTTGTGGTACCTTGTCAAATTTAGGGGGGGGGTGAGACGCACCTTCCTGGCTACGGGCTTGGAATCGTATATTTGATGCTACAAGTGGGAAAAAAAAATTATGTACTACTAACTATACAGTTAGCATTCAAGTTTTTACTTACTATTTATTTAATCTATCTGTCTGTTTTGCAGCTTCAGAAATGCCAAAGAAAGAAACTGTGGATGAAACAACCTGTCATCAAAATCCCAGCATGGCAAGTCTCGTAACTGTAGCCAGCCACCCCATTGGCACCATACCTGTTGAAGCTCCACCTCCATATTCAACAGTTTTTGTTCAGGTTTGTATTTTAAGAAGAGAAGAGAATCCGTAAAATTGTACAGAACGTTTGTCCCACCTGTGACTCCCACTTTTTTCCAAAACCAATGCTTTTAAAAAGTTCACTTGGATTACAAAAAAGCATCAAAAGTTGCTAATTAAATCTTTGACTTCATCAATGATAACAGGGTTAGTACGCATCCTTGAAAGTCCTCAAAAGTCGGTGAATTTTATTTTGCAATTTCCAGGCCTTGAAAGTCCTTGAAAAACTGACTTTATTAAAAAAGGTCCTTGAAAGTCCTGGAATTTTTGAATGATAGAAATGTTATAAATTAATATGTCAAAAGAATTTACCATGCAATTATTTTTATCCAAAAATGAGCGAAAACAAATTTATTTTATTTGTTGAAACATATTCCGCCGGCTGCCGCTGATAAGGGGAAAAGTCCTTGAAAGTACTTGAATTCTTCTGCGAGAAGTCCTTGACTTTTATAAGTGAAAAAGTGTACTAACCCTGGATAAAATGTAAGAATTCTGTTAAAATTAAGTTCGTCGAACTATTTGATATTATCTTATTAATATTTTTAGTGAACCTATACCTAGCAGGGGCTAATACCATAAAAAACATATAAAAAGTGAAGAAATTATTAGGAACAAAAAGTACATTGTCATCCCTGAAGGTTGAAAAAGAAGAAGAAATTTACACAAAATTGTGAAAAGTGGACTAAAATGGGAAAGGAGAGAGAGAAAAAAATAGGAATTTTCTCCTTTGGCTTTCAACAACTCATATTTCATGATTATAATCCAAAGTCTTGCTACAGACAGGGAATCAAAATAATGTGTTCCAAGGCATCCCATTAATCCCTTTTGTGTTTATACAGTTCACATTTAATTAGGCTTGTTGAACAGTTTAACTGATGTCTCTGAGCATGCATATGTAGCCAGACCATTCAGTTCAGAGCAATGACATTAGAGAACATTCTAGATTTCTTATAATTCCCATCAAATCCATCCTTAATTTCCTGACTTTTGTTTCACCAGCTTCATGCAGATCCAGGAATTTTCAATACAGGGGGCGGCATTTTGACAACATTTCGTTGCCGACTTATTAGTCAGTTCTGCCTAAAATAAGGGAGTTGGAAAAGCTCCTAAAAAACATTGATTTGCAGATGTTTCTTTAACCCTAACAGTTCCCACCGTTTTTAGCTTTTTCACGGGGAAGGGGTAAAATAAACTAAGTACAAACACGTCATAGGGTGGGGGAGGAAGAAAAAAATCGTGCGCGCCGGGCCCGGGGCGCGAACCCGCGACCTCTGGTTTCAGAGGCGAGAGTGTGGGCTTCGTGCTACGGGGGGAACTCAGGCAGGCTAGCCATTCCGTGTTTAGATATAGACTTGGGTGATTGCGTAATGATTGATGGGTGACGTATTTGGACTTAGGCTTTGAATGGTTTTGTATGGTTTTACGCGGTTAGGGTTAACGTAATTAATATCAATTTTAAAGGAGCAAAACCATTGAAACATGGCGGTATCACGACGCCTGAATCAATCTGTAAAAAAATGAGAGGGGGAATGAGCTGGGGGTACAATAAATCCACCCCTGAGCCTGATAACAGCACAGGATTTGTTTTGGTCATATATTTTTGGAAATAGGCCACTTCTCTTCTTATTTACTACTGCATTGCACGCCTAAGAAGATTCCTGGTAAGAAAATTGAAAAAAAAACTAAAAATCCTACTCATTGTCTTTTTTATAGACATTTCTTGTTATGTTTGTTTTCAGGGTGGTCATCAGCACTGTCCATCATCTCAGCATCCTATGTACCCTCCAGGCACCCAGATCGTGTACCGTATGCCCGAGCCGTTGTCCAATCCGCCAGACGATTATCTCATTTATGCCATCCTAGTCACAGTATTCTGCTTCTGGCCAACAGGAATCATTGCAATCATCAAGGCACTTGATGTGAGTATTATTCATGGGGAATTTTTGGCTGATTTTTTAATAAAGTGAAGTGGTAACAGTTATTGAATGATTAAAGTAAAAATGTTAGTACCTATCCTAGTTAAGGGCTCAGTCACACATCAGGAAACGTTTTGGTAGGGGTGTGCGGCCCCGATATCTGAAACCCTAGTCTAGGGAACAGAAGATTGACTCTGAAAAGGGGGTCTAGGGGTCGAAATTTTGCTTGGGAACTAAATGTACATGTATTTCAATGACCGTAAAGTGCACATTACGTTTGGGTTATATATATATACGGATGATGGTGTGTGATGGAGCCCTAATGTCTAATAGCCAAATTAACATAGTTGCTTAAAAAAATATTGATCTTTTGGATCAATTCGTTGGTCGCATCACATACCGGTCTATTTCAAAATCGGTAAAAAGCACATCACATACCGATTTATATTACCATAGCAGTTTTATTTTAATCTCTAACAAATATTTCCTGAATTTAGTATTATTATAAAAAGCACACTTCGAGGTTTAAATGTTGCTTAAAGATTTGATAAATTATTTCACCAACATTAATTTATATGATACTAAAGTTATAGACTATGTGAAAACATTGTTTACTCAAATAGATCACATTAGAAATAGACCGGTATGTGATGAGACCGACGAATTAATCAATTCAACTAATTTTTGCTAGAAATTACAAATTTTCTTGTTCATTTTTTGCTCAATTACTGTACAACACTATTTTCAATTCCACTTGGAAAATTTGATGTGTGTGCCAAATGAAATCATATCACTGTGACATACAACCTTCTACACTAATGATAGTTTTGAGCATGTACCAAACACTTCTTGTTGA
>JXSR01S003551.1:49203-61963 GCA_000969725.1 Ophiothrix spiculata
TAGGACCTAGTGTCATTTAGAAAATAAAATAAAATTGAAAAATAACATTAAATTAAATGAAATTTGAATATTAATAGCGACACACGGACCTCAAAAATGGACAAGGTATCAGGGTATACACAAGATGGCGGCGCGGCGACCTACGAAAAAACCCAATTTCTCCTCTCCAGGTTTATAGCTCAGTGGTGCAATCCAATTCTGAGCTACGGCCGTCTGAAGTTGGAAATGAGTAAAAATGGTCGGTAGGTAGCTTTTTAGATATTGTAAAATTTGAGGTCCTTGAATTATATATTTTCATTGAATGAACTTGTTTTCTGAAGAAATACACTTTAAATGTGAAAGAAAATGAGTTGTTTGTGACCAAGTTAGGTCCAGGTTTCCCTGAAAATTGAGTACTAAATATGACCAATTTGCACGACAAATATCAGCGCATTTCGATCATTTATGTTTTGTATTTTTTCATATGAAAAATAATAGTGCCCCTAAGACATTTTTTTCCGATTTTTTTCTGAGTTTCCCCCGGCGTTTGCGCACTTCTTCCCAAGTTTTCCCGACAAAAAAAATCGATTTTCATACACCCTAAATTAATCCAAGTCGATTTAATAAACTGCCAAGCAAAAAAAAAAAAAAAAAAAAAGAAGAAGTTTGAAGCGATTTTTGCACATCTTGTGACACGATTTTCGGCTTTCCCCCATGTTTCCTATCAAGGGGTCTTGCATCTTCTCTCTCATTTTTCTTGTTCTTCTCGATTTTTTTAACTACTTCTGGATTCTACAATATGTAACATCTTGAGCATATATTCTCTCGCTTTATATATACATATATCTATACAATATATAATATATCTCATCTAGGATCTTATGTCAAAATCAGGCCACAATGGACACGATAGAAAACGTTATCAAGATGCCCGGCATTTCATATATCAAGTTCAAAATTCAATCATGTACGGTTTATTGTATTTTCCCAATTCGCTAACCCTAATCCATTCTAGAATCTGAACCAAACAGATCAGATAACACAATTGGTAAAATAAGATGGACGGAGTACAATAAACATGCCTATCAGTGGGGACGGAGCGTCTAGAAATATCTTTTCAGATACCACGAAGCAGGTAAATATGGGACATTCAATCATTACCCGAAATATCCATGGCAACGATGCCCAATGCATTGATGATGTATCCTGTAAATTTTAGAAATAAAAAATGGGGATTTTTTGCTAGAAGCTAAAAACGTCAAAATATAGAAGGTTTTAGCACCCCTCTATAATCATTTGTCCATTGACATTTTACCAAAAAGTATTTAAACTTGAAAACGCATTCTTGTTTTGTTGTTTCACTTTCTAAAACCTTAGGAACAATTAACAGATGATAGATGTTTTTTACTCTATACATATGTGATGGCTCACACCGAAAGAGGGGGGACTTTGCAGATGATATCAATTTTGATTTTATCATTTCATCCGTTAAAGCATTTACTAAGCTCTAAAATGACACCTTACTTGTTAAAATTGATCAAGGAAATCAAATTTTACAACAGAAAATCTGCTGGAAATTCTTATTATTTTCTTTATTTTGGCAGAAAGACTGAAAATATACAGCAAAGGGTGGACAAACCCTCAACTCCTCCATATCGCATTAAAATTCAAAAAATTATCATTTTAAACTCATTAGTAATTAATATCAAGGTAGACAAAATGGGGTAAAAAACTACCAAAAACATTTTGAAAACTCGTTTTTGGCTATAGCTTTTTCAAAATGGGCGGAATTAATGTCAAGAAAAAAACCCTCTATGAATAATAACCTATTTCTCAAACAAAACGAAACAACTATAAATAAAACAATTATATATCTAATTTCATCAACTATAGTAACTAAAAGACCAATGACAATGGTCCTATCCTGATTAGACAATGTGGGGATAGTGATTAAAATCATAAGGCCTGTAGGTAAATCTGTTGGGACAAGGAATGGAACTGACCACCTCAACCAAGCTCTGTCAAGATATGCATGTCTGAGTGACAATGAATTGATTACACATTAGAGTGTTGTTCACTTTGTGGGGATTTTAAACTGTTACTCAGTCACAGGGTGTTTTCCCATTACAAAACATGGAAAATCTTTTGCGACTTTTGAAAAGGCAAGTTTTTGTCTTCCAGCTGAGCTCATTCAGACATGAAGTCATTGATACTTTCACTATGTACTTTAGTAACAGTCATAGAAGTATAGGAATAATTTATTGGTAAAATGTTTCACCTTAAGATGTTAAGACGTCATGTTGAGAGGGGGACTTACTTTTGGTGTTGTGTTTAGTTTAGGCGTATGCAAAGGGTTTTATCTGGTTACAATTCAAATCAATAAACATTCAAGAAGCTGTTACCTTTATGTTATATTTGCATACACTTTGCCAAAAGCTAACGTTGGTGTCTGGTAACGTGTATTTCTAGAAGCAATAACAATATTTGATGACAGTACAGGGTGTCCAAGAAAAAACAAACACCTTACAATCTTTACGTGTTAATATCTTAGGTTTAACGGATAGTCATAAAGTATGTAAAGGTTGCATTTAATAGTCCATTAAATTTATAGTCCATGGATTGAACTTTAAGATATCGATTGTTTCATTTCAATCAGAAATATAGAACAAACGTTATGCCAATTTCACGATTTAGTAAGTACCTCTTGAATAACATTGAGCATTTTCCTTGATTCGCTAACTTAACCGTAACAATATTTATCAAGTTATTATGTCCTGATTTATTGGGTGTTGATACACATTGTTTGGTTAGCGTAAGATGTCAATCAGACACGGACTGGGTTTAGCATTATTGATTGAGTGCGCACTGCGCAGTTTCATAGCAACAGATGTCAAGTTGTGATGCAAAAGATCGTTCATTTTATGAGAATATCACCATTCAGGAGACATTATAAATGTAATTCTATGTCCCGTCTTTGTACAGACGCCATAGTCAATTTGAATTATAATTTTATTCAATGCCATTTTTCATTTCTTTTTCTATAAATACTATTTTCGATGTTCCATCAGAATGTCAGCAAACGATTTTATTTCATAAAATAAAGAGCTTATCTCCAAAACGTTTTGGTCAATAATTTTCAATTATGATATGCTTCTGAGACAAATCTCAAGACATCTAGTTCAGGTTTATGCTCTTTCTACTCCCACGATAAACCTGCGGGTATGCATGGGTTATAGATTATCTACAATTCGAATCGATAAAGATTCAAGAAGTTGTTACATTGGTGTTAATCTGCATACACTTTGCCAAAAGCTAACGTTGGTGTCTGGAAACAAGTATTATAAAGCAAAAAAGAGTTGATAATCGTAACATCCAGCAAGGATTTGCTTTAACAAGAGTCTTATTAAACATCTGCCACACAAAGTAAAAAACACAGTATGTGCCGGGGTATGTGCATTTATATATCATAACAGATACATCCTATTAGCATGCAATATCACTTCAATCCACTCCCATGCTAGAAGGTTGTATGTACATGTGTTTGTCAAAGCAGTCATTGGCGGAATCAGGGTGGGAGGGGCGTTTCGGGCAGGCGCATCCCTTCTTATTTTGGTATGCGTCAAGATTTTCAATGATTTTATTCCTTGAAAATTAGTAATTGTGTCAAGAACAGCAGCAAATGCATGATTTTTAGGTATATATGCGAACAGATCTGCACCCTTCAACAACTCTTTTTTTCAGAGCAATGCCTGATTTTGAGTGGACGCAGAGGCGCCGTGAAATTGCGCCCCTGTTTTAAGCACTATATTTTCTGTTGACTGTTTTAAAAATGCAGATTTATATCTATAACACTGGTCTACAGCCAAAAAGTATCTTAAATGAAAGTAGTCAATCTTGACTAATTTTGGGTCACTGAAACCAAAAACTGATGCTGAAAAATCTAGTTAGCTCTTGTTTTAAAGATACACAACCCCAGTAGTATACTGTGTACCACAATAGGAGCTAATAGGCAATATAGGGAACAGCACGATGTTGAGTACAGAAACCTTACTTTTAATGTTATTTTATCTGCTCATGTCCATTAAAAGTATTGTTAATGAAGTAGGATAATAAACTGATTACAGAATAAGCCACTTCTATTTTGAGTCTTGAAGGAGATGATAGATGATTTAGTATCTTGTCATGATGTTGTTATAATTTTGACTGGAAAAATCTAAGACAAATGATGTTGATGGTTTAAATGAAGCCAGTAAGTCTTAATGAGTGGAGGTGTTTTATTGATGTTATTGAGTGATCAATATTGAGTCTCAGCGAGTACTTTTACATGAAATGAACTTGACAATGTAAAGCAACTTTTTAGAATGCATTAAGTATGCCAATACAATGACAGATTTGCGTATGAGGTTACACATAGTATTATTGTTTTCTTTGTGAATGGGACGGTTGAGCAAGATCTTCACACCAATTGCTTCTCATGAAATGACATTCAATGATACTGGCCTTACCAGCAACAACTTGAATCTGGAACTCAATATATGCAATGTCTTTCACTTGTAGACCAAAACAAGGTTTTACTAAAAATGGATCTCATGAAGAACTTTGTTAAGGCCATGGATCAGCATTCCATGGAGCCTTGGTACTTAATTCCTAAAGCTGAGTAAAGCAATTATAGAAGGTGTATTTGTTGTTCCTCAAATCCATGAACTTTTAGATGAAGCATTTGATTGCATCATAGGAAGCAAAAGAAGACTCCCAAGTTGCTAACAATTTCCTTGGAAATAATGAAGCTGGCCTGAAGCTGGCATTTACAAACAATTTGTGGAAGACATGCTACTATGCTATTGAAAGTTGGGCTGCAATATGTCCTTAAAAATCCATTTACTTCAATCACATCGATTCATTTCCTGTCAACTGTGGTGCAGTCGGTGATATCAAGGTGAACGTTTCGATCTAAGCCATAGAGAAACGTTATCAAGACAAATAGACCACATCATTATTGTGAGATTTCTGTTGTTCCTAAAAAGAGATGGCCCAGATATTAAATATAAGAGACAACCAAAGGAGCATCAGTAGAACCTTCAAAATCTGTGTAACTGTATAAACGTAAAATGCATGTAGATCTACCATATTGTGTATTGCTCCTATACGTTGCCATGTAAAATATTAAAACGCAAAATTCTTAAAAACTAGAGCTAATCAGATTTTTTATGGTCATATTTGTGTTCAGCAGCCCAAAATTGACAAAGGAAGTTATGTTTCATCTCAGATACTCGATTGAAAATGTGTAGACCGGTGTAATTTTCTTGATCAATATTCAAGCATTGTAAGCAATATTTTCCTAATCAATTTGAGCAACCATCAATTGTGTATTAATGCTTATGTGCAGGCAAAGAAATTGAATTTTGCTGGTATTTTGTAGTAAGCACAAGGATTGTGAATCTGTCAAAAAATTAATTTCGGCAAATTAAGACCTTGACATGTATTTTCACATGTAGCGCCATATGAAGTAAATAGTTTCTAGCAATTACGGCTCATACGGGCTGGACAGCCACATATCACATCATCACCTTTCAGTTCAGGTGAAACTGTAAGGAAGCTGTATTGCTCCAGAGATCTAGATGTGTTACCAAGCTTTACCAGACCCAGCTATATCCCGTGGCAATGTGTTCAAATTAACACAAATCTTGCTGGTAATTGAGTGTTTATTGACTTGAATTACAAGTCAATTTTGCCTAGGAGGTATCGCTTGTAGTTCGTATTCATTTCCCTTTTCCTATCCTTTGTTAAAGTAATACTAGTTGTTCCTGTTCGTTTATGAAGGTGTTTAGATTTGGAAATAGATTGAACCTGCTTGCACATAAGCATTACACAAACTAAATGGTAGCAAAGGATTAAAGTTGCACTTTAACGCACTTTCACTAACCGACGTTGCTCAAAGAAAACAAAAATACAATTAGGTTTGGCATCCAAAGACGTTCGCTCGCCCAAGAGATGTGCGCTCTTGGTGTTCGTTCTGCCTTTTTCTCAGAAATGAAAGGAAAATATTGATTACAATGCTTGAATATTGGTTAAATTGATGTCATCATTAGTTAAATAGATGTTTGCATTGCTTTACTCAAATTCAATAGCTACAAGTGTCAGTCACTCTAAATTTGAGCGGGCAACTCAGAGCGAATATCGCGAGCGAATGTCTCTCAGGTGAGCAAATGCTTTTGGACGTAAGGGTGGACCCTTCATTAATAAATGCGATGCTGTACCGAGATTGTTTTCAATATTAAGTCAATTTTATTTGTTGTTAATCAGATCAATGATGCTAATTTAAACAGTTATCAACTTTAAAATAATGATGTGTGTAAGATGAAATTAATACTTATTTGTAGATGGGGTATGAAAGAAATATATTATGCAGGTAGTAACACCACAGAAACCGAAAGACAAACACCCTTCAGTCACTGCTAAATAAGATTAAATCTTACGACTGTCCAATTTTCAATGTATATAAATAGGATATAAACCTATAAAAAATATAAGTGAAATATTTGATGCTATAAAAAATATATTTGAGGTGCCTGGAAAATTAGAAAGTTCATGGAATGTTGAGGTCATTCGGAGGTAATATCATAAAAATGATAGAAGAGTCAATGTAAGGTCAACTAGGTCTTTTAGTCACAGTTAACGAGATCACGCAAGGTCATTAGAGGTCAAAAAAATGTGTCAAAAGGCGATCAAATCTTAAAAAGAATATTCAAAAAGTTGACCTTAGGTAACTCAAGGTCAAGGTTACTCAAGGTCAAGGTTCATGCGGACTTCCCGCTAGTACTACAATAATTCTCAAAATGTATTGGTTTTTTTTTAATCAAATGTGCTTACATAGTAGCTGACATCAACATTAACATTAACGACAGTGAAAACGGAATCAATGCTGGGTTGTTTTCATTTGATGGACATTTGGAAACCATCAAACTGTGTCCGTCGGCGACGAAACATACTGTTATTAACTAGTGGTAACATCCGTGTCTTTTCTCGTCCTTTGTATTTGCGCGAGTATATTTGAAAAGTTGACTTGCAAAACGGCTTGTATCCATTTTTCCATTTTGCACTTTTTGAGAAAAGGGCAAAAAACTGCTAGGCCATCAAAATGTGTTGCAAAATCCCTGATAATGATTTTAGTAATTCTGTACGAATATGTCTTTAAAAATAATGTGCAATTTAGATAATTCATCAAATAGTTTCTTATTAACTGACTGTTGATTTTTGCTGAAAATGGATGTAAGCCGTTTTGCAGGGAAACTCATCAAATTTCAACTTAGGAACCACCCATATTTTAAATTTTGGCAAAATGTCTTTTTCAATTCTTAATAAGGCTATCATGTACTTTACAAATACCAAATTTCAACATCAGGTCATGTCTAATAAAAAAGTTACCATATATGGGCATTATGGATGATGCACAAGTTGAAGGTCTGTTAGAATCTATCAAAAACTCATTTTTGAAAAATGGTCTCTAAGCCGTTTTGCAATTCAGCTCTTCATTTTATCAGCGGAGAATATACCGAGTACCAAATTGAAATCATTCCGTATCTTGTTTCAAATTGCAATCAATATGTCTGCCCCTTATCGGTACATTGAGCACGTAGACTAAGTTGTCCTGATTGATAGAGTGTTGATATAAGTTGTTTGATTAGCGTAAGATGTCAATTAGAGACGGACTTTGTTTTGCAAGACTAACTGAGTGCAATCCAATAGACCACTTTCGTATGTCCCATAATGCATCTTGAAAGTACCACAAATACGGGACCTTGTGACGTATCTTGCGCAGTCGAGCTGTGCGCAATGCGCAGCACTTCAAATATGATAGACTGAGCAAGATACGTCACAAGGTCCCGTATTTGTGGTACTTTCAAGATGCATTATTGGGATATACGAAAGTGGTCTATTCTGAGCTACGGCAGTCTGAAGTTGGAAATGAGTAAACATGGTCGGTAGATAGGTTTTTAGATATCGTAAAATATGAGGTCCTTGAATTATATTTTCATTGAATGAACTTGTTTTCTGAAGAAATACACTTTAAATGTGAAAAAAAAATTAGTTGTTTGTGACCAAGTTAAGTTCAGATTTCGCTGAAAATTGAGTACTAAATATGACCAATTTGCACGACAAATATTAGCGCATTTCGATTATTTGTGTTGTGTATTTTTTTCATATGAAAAATAATAGTGTATTGAGCATTCGTGTAAAATCTGGTGTCTAACTTACTGCCATGATAAAACTAACAGGCAACCTCCACTCGGCAAATAAAAGTACTGGCTGCATGCTATCGAGTTTTGGGATGGTTCCTTTGATAACCAGCAATATTTTGAGTTAGTGGCGTTGCCAGATTTTTTCAGGGGAGGGGGCAAAGACATTTCTTCCCGTTTGCACACGTCTTCCCAAGTTTTCCCGACAAAAAAATCTATTTTCGTGCACCCAAAATTAATTCAAGTCGATTTTAAAAACTGACAAGCAAAACAAAAAAAGTTTTGAGCGATTTTTGCACATCTTTTGACACGAGATTCTGCTTTTCCCCATGTTTCCTATCAAGCGGTTTTCCTGCTTGTTGTCCCGATTTCTGGTCGAGTTTTTGTCAGGGGGCCCTCCTTGCACCATGGTGGCTACACCACTATATTGAGTTTAGAATTGTCATGACTTTCAAGCTCGGTTTTTTTAGAGGTGTTTTTTTTTTAAAGTCCGTCAGTGTTGTCATTCTTTGTTTGGTCATAGCTCAGTAACCGAATGACCGATGCCTTAATTTTGGTCTCATTTTAAAGCAGATTAAACAAGCCTTCAAGTAAGACCAACGATAATTTTCATTTTTGGACCAAACATGTAATTTAATACTGGCGTATATGATATTTTGAGGTTTTTGTGAAATTTGGCACATAGGAATATTTGAATGTCCTCTAAATGTGATATGAATCTCAGATTCTAAAATTGATTAACTGATTAGATAATAATTAACTAATTTTGACGCTTGTGTCATTTAAATGATTTTACGATATCACATACAGACGTATTTGACAAAAATCTATAATGCGCAAGTACAGATTTTCGTATCTGTATATTTAAGTATTTGCCATTTCACATAATAGCGTATCCGCCTGACGTATTCCCCGCAGTTAAATTAGGATCGCTTCGATTTCACATACAGGTGTATTCTGGGCGTATGGCTAGTTTCTTACCATTTCGAGAAATTTGCACATTTTACATACTGACGTATTCAATTTTCATCTAATTTACAGTACTTTGAGATAAATTTCAACTAAAAACTTTTTTATCTTAAAATTTTGAATACTTTACACGTATTTAAATGTTATTGATTACGCTAACATATTTTACATTCCTATACCAGACTGTTGTTTCTTGCGATTTTTTCAAAGCCGTTTTTCTCGAAAAGCGTATTTTACGGATACGTCAGTATGAGATGTGGCCGACGATTTGATATCAAATGTTTGATGGTTTACAACACAAAGTAACCGTTATGGATTAATAGATGCATTAGGATTAATGTAATAACAAAGACTTGTTGCACCAAATATTTGTTAGCTTAAAAAGTAGTATAAACTGAGCCATACACTCGTATCCTTTTTATTATTCACATTGAAGTGTTTCTTTCCATGCAATCACTACATTTCCTTTCCCTTTGTCGCATTTTAACACTTAAGTGACCAAAGGGGGTTCCTAGGGGTCCTACAACAGGTTTTCGCGCGTAGCGCATAAATACGGAAAAAAATACATCGCCGCTCCATATAATTGTCAAACTTAACGCAGCGGGTCCCTCAGTGGCAAACAAATTCAAATCGATCCAGACGTTTTCGTGCTATTTAGCATAAAATGATTAGGGCGCTATTCAAATTTGTTTTGCCCATAAAATCGAAACCGAATATTTTTTTCTCATTTTATTTTTGCAATGTAATTGTACTTGCAATGTGCAAAATTGAGCAAAATTTCATGCGGAAATTCCTTCGGGAACACGGTGTTTGAAATTTTGGCGGGAACATTTTTGACGGGACACAAATATGGTTTTTCGGCCGCCATTTTGAAACAGTTTATCTGATTTCCAATTTGTTTTCTATATTTTAATCCTTATTACATGCTTTATCATTGACTAGACTTTCAACGTAAAATTCATACCGGAAGGGTGTTTTTTTTAAGGGAGGGGGGGGGGGCATATTGTGCAATTTCAACCTCAGCTTTCTTCTTGTTTTCTCTTAAGAGGCAAAAGAAAGTATACAAACCTGGAGATGAGGCTGTAATATAATTACAAAAGAAATAGAAAATAGGTATACCAAATAATTTTACATTTCATGCTTTATCTCCGAAACTATAAAGAATTTGAAGGTGAAGTTTTGGATTTAGAATCAGAAAAACATGGGCTTCCATATGGCATGAAAAAATATATTACTTCCGGTTGATCCCAGGGGGTGAGAATGTGATCGGAACCTACACCTTTAACCATCATATCAGACAGAGATCGTGGATTTATGCCGAACACCAAAACCACTTGTTTCATTTCTTCTTAGATGCACTTCATTATATATAGGCCAAAAAAAAACCCCGTTTGCTTGTCCTCGTCCGACCGACCGATTCCCACGCTGCGACCGTATAACTTTTTTTTCTTCAAAATTTTGCACAAAAATCGCGAAATTCCGATGACGAATGCAAGTCCCAGGTATGACGTCACGAATTAATATTCATATTTTAATACTAGGTCTATCGATTGGGAACATAAACATGGCGGAAATCGGAAGGCCATAAATTTAGCGTAGTTTTCGGTACTTTTCTACATATTAACGGATGATCGAGCATTTCTATTGTATTTTAACATCAAACGGAACACACAATCTAATTAAAATTGCAAAGATAATACAGAAATTGGTAAGGCCTTTTAAGAAAAAGGCAATTTTAGTCGGGTAACTGAAACTAGGTTGCCGAATTTTGCACCGGATTTTGCGTTCGGAGGCGAATTTTAGCGTACATGTTTTGCTTCTTTACACCATTTTAATGGATGAGCGAGTATTTCTATTGCATTTAAACATAAAACGGAACCCAGAAACTAATGTAAAGTGAAAAATGTTCTTTGATTTTCATTTGGGTTTTTGAGAAAAAAGCAATCAAAGTTTCAAATTCAATCGAGGACAAGCAAACATATTTTTTTTTGGCCTAAGGGTGCCACTGTTGCCATTTTATAGTTAAATGATTAAATGTTTGATTTGAAAATAACCCTATTGCTAACTTACCCTTGACAAAATTTTGACAAAAATTAGTTAATCAGTTTGATTTTTTTAATGGATGATTTTATAGCTACTTCTGGATTCTACAGTATATAACATATTGTGCTTATATTTTCTCGCTTTATATATACAAAATATAATATAGATTGTATCATATCTCATCTTGGATCTCGTATCAAAATCAGGCCACAATGGACACGATATAAAACGTTATCAAGATGCCTGGCATTTCATATATCAAGTTCAAAATTCAATCATGTACGGTTTATTGTATTTTCCCAAATTCGCTAACCCTAATCCATTCTAGAATCTGAACCAAACAGATCAGATAACACAATTGGTAAACTGATATGGACGGAGTACAATATGCCTGTATCAGCGTGGACGGAGCGTCTAGAAATATCTTTTCAGATACTATCAAGCAGGTAAATATGAGACATTTTATCATAAACCGAAACATCCATGGCAACGCTGCCCTATGCATTGATGATTTTTTCTGAAATTTTTATGAAATAAAAAAATGCGCATTTTTTTTTGTGCTAGAAGCAAAATACGTCTAATAATAATAATAATAAAAGGTTTTAGCACCCCTCTATAATCAATTGTCCATTGACATTTTAGCAAAAAGTATTTTAACTTGAAAACGCATTCCTGTTTTTTTGTTTCACTTTCTAAAACCTTTGGAACAATTAACAGATAGATGTTTTTTACTCTATACATATTTCTTATAATGACTCAACAGGAACAGTGTAATGTTGATCCTAAAAATATGACCATGTATGATAACCATTTCAATGTACCATTATCTAATCTTGGTTGTGTATCTAATGAAGATGTTGAAAAACTCATTAAGGGGTGTGCAACAAAGAGTTGTGTATTAGATCCGTTGCCTACTTGGATGCTTAAGGAAAACCTATCCATGTTTGTGACTATTATAACTAACATTATCAACATGTCTTTTAATACAGGTACATTTCCAAGCACATTGAAGCAGGCAGTGATCAACCTTCTCATAAAGAAACAATCTTTGAATCCAAATGAATTTAAGAACTACAGACCAGTTGCTAATATCAAGTTTCTCTCAAAATTGATTGAGAAACAAGCGATTAATGTCATCAATAGGCACATGGTTAAATACAATCTGGGAGAACCTCTCCAATCTGCTTACCTTTCAGGTCATAGCACAGAGACCGCTTTACTAAAAGTCAAAAATGACATAATGGAGCAAATTCATAATCGCAAAGGTGTGTTTTTAGTTCTACTCGATCTGAGCGCGGCCTTTGATACCGTGAATCACGGTATCCTATTAAACCGTATGGCCAGTGAGATTGGTATTTCTGATACTGCACTTGGATGGTTTCGCTCATATTTTGTCAATAGAACAATAAAAACTCTCATCGATGGTGAATACTCTGATATCCATGGTATGGCATATGGTGTACCACAGGGGTCAATCATTGGACCAAGAGCATTTACTATTTACACAATTCCTATTGGGAGGATTATCAAAC
>JXSR01S003555.1:26971-37572 GCA_000969725.1 Ophiothrix spiculata
TTTATTTCATAATGTTTACCCGGCCAGAGTAGCCCGTTCAGCAATGTTGGTCTTACACAGGGCTCTGCATATAATTAAAATTTAGCATACATACATAGCATGTTTTTGAAGATGACAGAATCAAAATTTTTCATTGATCATTGGAAAGCTGAGATGATAGAGAATTAAAATACAACATAAACTTAGTTTTGAAAATCGCGACTTTCCGCTCATTATGCCCGAGCACCACACATATAATTATCTTCCTTTCTATGGTTCTTTTCAATATTTTGTTAAAACACAGTCACTGAGTTTGAATATTTTGTGAAATTTGGGCAAAACATGTTTGGTGTCCCTTGTTACATAGTGAAATTTACAAATCAGATATGTGCATATAAAGTATGTATACATGGGCTAGTTCATTGAATGTTCAAGTATCTGACTTAATTTATGGTCACTTGATATGATCAAAGTAAAAAGACAGTAGAATACAGTGTAATATGGTTAAAACCAGATTATGCAATTTGGTGTCCCCTGTTACATAGTGATTCTTGATTTGGGGGTGTTAAACGCATGATTTTTACGAATTTACGACAAACAAATACTTGCAACATCACTTATGACCAAATCATATCAGATAACACAACATGAAATGGTAATTTTCAGAAAAAAATGAACGATTTGTGGGTTTTGAGCCATATTTGCCTATGTCACAAGTTGGCCCCCTTTTATAAATAAACACCCAAATACATTTTAGAGTTTATACCTGGATAAAAGTCTGTAATACAGTATTGACATTTGACCCACACTGAAATGGACCTGCGTAATTTTCTGCCATAAAAAACATGAGTATCTAAGGGAGCCTCCCGGGGGCCTAATACATTGGAAAGTCAAAGATATCGTAAGAAGACGACCCCTAATGTCGAAAGTTACCCTTAAAAGATACCCCTTTTTCTGACGACGTCGACAACGCCAATGGAACAGAGTCCGGCCCCCGACGTTTTTTCTGACAAGCATGTGTACCATTTTTTTCTTCGTGCAGCCCCTCCGGGGTTTACCCTAGGTTATTTTTACTTGCTCGAAATTTAAGTTTTTGCTTAAAATCGAGTATCTCAAGCAAATTTTGGCTTTAATAGCGTTTATTGTGATAATCTGAGAATGCCGACAACAGAAATTTGCCTCATCATAATATCTCCATTTGCAGCTAGAGGGTGATTAAAAGCTCTTCCCATAACACATAGCAACATTTCAGTAAATATGGATAAATAGAAGAAATGTTCACCAAGGTCACTCCACTACTGCATTCATTTGTGTGGTAAACATTTTGAATTCCTAAATTTCAAACTGTATTGGCATATATACAATTGTAATAATGTTGTCTATTTGCTAAACCAGGGTGTAAAATTTTATCCAAAAAAATGATTTTGCTGGAAAAAGGGGTAAAATTTTGTACGATAAAACACAAAAATGGAGTGCTTTTCAACGGGTTTTCAAATCCTACTAACAAGTATGTGTATTTGGAAGTACAGAGAGGTCTGTAGTACAAGTTGATAAGTAATTATTTATTTTGTGTATCTTTTTCGGAATAACCAGATTTCTTGGTTAAATTTCTTTGTTATCATTCTCAGGTGGTAGGACTTGGTAACCACTCAATGGCAGGAACCAGGCACAGCGTTGGCATGGCGATAGCTGATCAGATTTGTAAACAATTGGACTTGAGTTGGAACAAGGACAGAGATTGCCAAGGAATGGTTGCCATGGCAACGTTGGAGGAACATTGCTTGATTTTACTCAAACCAAGATTGCTGATGAATATTAATGGGAGAAGTGTTCTAAAGACAGGTATGAATTTTATGAAATATTGTAATTAGACGAAATATTAAAGCTACTTGGTACCTCAAAATTCACGATCACATTTTACAATGATATTGGAAAACATAAAAAATATGGCAAACACAATGACAAAAGCCAAAAACAGAGCGATAAATTTTAGTTTGCAGGTGTTGTATTGTTTGCTTGAATCGATAGAACATGTTAGTAATATGTGATGGCTCACCCCGAAAGGGGTGACTAAGAAAATGATAGTCAATTTTGATTTTATCATTTCCTCTACAGCATTTTCTAAGCTTTAAAATTGATCAAGGCGATCAAATTTTACAACAGAAAATCTGCTTGGAATTCTTATTATTTTCTTTATTTTTTGCTGCCTATTTTCAACAGTTCCCCTTTTCGGGGTGAGTCATCACATATAACCTACAAGTATCCGTGAATAGATGCATTTTTGTAGGATTGTAGCAATCATGGTTAACATTTTATTTGACAAATCCAATAAAAATGGCGCTGTTTTTATCGATCACATCACGTATACATATCACTTCTACGAAAAACTATGCCGTCACCTAGAAACAACAGCAACAAGTTTCCAGGAAGTAGGAGTGGATCCGATCACTTGTGATCAAGCCATCAGCCAAGATGGCGAAAGCTAAAGAATATGAATGAATTTTCATTGGATTTGTCAAACAAAATGTTAACCATGCCCTACAAGTAGTTTTCCATGATTTTGAGGAATACTGGAGAAAATTGCAAATCTTTACCTACTTTAATTTTTTACGCCGGCGCAAACAGGTGGTGTGAAAACAGTGTTTCTAGTTTGAAAACTTAAAAAGATCTTGTTTCTACACCCGTGATGACCAATCAAATTATTTTTGATTAAATTGTCTTATATTATGTATTAAATTATCTCCAGGAGCTTTGTTCAATCTGTTAACTGGTAAATCCTACAAATTGCGATTTAGATAACACAGAATTGTCACACCACCATCAAAGAATTATTGCAAGTTAATTCTCTCTCAATTTGAGCCATTTGTGTGTATATTTGTTTTTTTGGATTTTAATATTTACTCTTAAGCTTTATTTTAATAGAGCATTTCCATAAGTTTTTAATTCTAGGTGGATTCTAGGCTAGACCCTTTAAGAAAATTAAAATTACATGACCAATTATCTTGGCATTTTTATGCAAACTTTATTTTTGATTGATCATATTTTAAAAAATCACCTTGTTTAGGCGAAAGGTGATTTTTAAAACTATTTTCCTTTAAGGAGCCTGGTCACATTTTTTCAAACTTTTTGAGATTTTGGTACCAAAATGTTGCCCATATTTTTCTGACAACCCATGTGAAATTTTACAGCTGAGTTATGTTCGGTTTTGGAAATATTTATGAAAATATGTCTAATTATGGTAACCATAATTAATTTTAAATTTTACATAAATTCAAAATGCTTTGACCAATTCAGTTGAAATTTGAAATTTAGACTGCTTGAGTGGTCATCTTTCATATGACATTGAAAACTAAAATTTGAAAAATCGGCCCAAGCTCCTTTAAAGGTGCAATTCCTGATTCTGATGCGATGAAAACCTCACCTCTTTTCTAGCAAAATAGAGTAGAACATAATGTATCCAGAAAATGTCACCTAAGGCCAAAAAAAAAAATCTTTGGTTGCCCTCCACAGCATTTTTCAGAGAGGGTCGGTCGGTCGTTTTTTTTTTTTTTGTTTTTTTTTTTTTAATACTCTTCGACGGATTGCTAGGTTAATTTGCCGCTCCAGCCTTCACAACTTCCCCCGCGACATCCAAATCAAAACAATCAAATACTTTTTGTAGTGATTTGGGACATCCTAAACATTTTGAGGGTTGAATATCGAAAAAAGCTTTTAGTTTTTGGTAAGTTTTGCATATTTTTTAGAAAAAAAAAAAAAAATTTCAATAAAAAAAAGTTTGGGTCGGGCTGAAAAATAGGGTCGGTCGGTGGAGGGCAACCAAACAATTTTTTTTTTGTCTAATTCCAACCATTCATTTTCAAGTTACAAGCTTTTCAGCATTTTGGAAATTCACATAGACTATTGATTCGACAGTAATTAGAAAATGACAAATTTTCTCAAAAATGCAAACACAATTTGAAGGGATGGTTTTGGGATTGTAACATACACCAGTCAAGGATTCTAACCAGCTAAAAAACTCAAATTTTGATAGAGGTGATCTTGAGGATGAAAAGTGGATCATGAACTGGCCATTTGATACACCTAAATACAGAAGATAATATTTGATGGTGTATTTTTGAATGAATAAGTGATACAAAGAAATATACCCAAAATTACACACTAGTGGCACTAGTTTATAGCTCTAGCAGATATCTCTTTTCTAAAAGCAATCAATTAGCTCAAATCCACCAATTTGTATTTTAATTTTCAGTCATCAAATATGAGATTCCAGTCAGCAATGTTTTCTTGCTTCACGATGACCTTGACAGACCTCTGGGTAAATACAGCATTAAAGATGGTGGAAGTGCAGGGTGAGTATTAACATTTACCGCAATTTCCGCCCTATAGTCCGCGTATTATCTGTATTTTATTGACAAAAAATGATCAGTGCGGATTATCTAAGGGTGCGTATAATCTGACGAGCAATAAATTCAATACATCATAAAAAGTCTGATTGTGTTTTATGCAATGCCGACTCTCCAATGTGCACCTATTTCCTCTGGGAAAATCGATAACAAGGCCGTCAATAGTCAAGTGTTTTATCTCAATGATTAAGTTCAATAACGTCAATAAATGTTAATTGATGTGTTATATAGATAAAGTAGGTTATTTGGGACAAAGAGGTAAATAGTATAATTGCAGAGACTGATGGATGATCATTTAGGATTTCCTAGTCCGAGGTACTTGATCGCCGACAATCACCGCTAGTGAACAGAAGAGACATCCAATTGAGCAGAAAATTATTGTATGAATATTTAATCTAATCAGTTGATAAACTTTTAAAAATGATGATCAAATCAAATTATCATTCATTGTGCCTAATAAATGAGCAAATTTGATAAATTTCTGTGATGTTTTTTAAGTATACCGGTAAACAAAACATCGAATTATGTCAGTGGTGTGACGTAAAAGAAGCTGATATTACTGTTATGGCCCAGACAAATCACTTACTGTTGGCTGTATTCCTGTGGATAATTTCCATCTGGTTATGGTACAAAATAAATTTAATTCCCATCAATAATAATCCAAAGTATTCTGGACAATCCATCAAATGAAATATTATTGTAATTCTACTAAACCATTCAAACTTCCTGCCAACTTTGTCTTTTGTACCATAAACATTCCAAAAAGTGAAGAGGGAAAAAAAGCATGCCTCTTTAGCAAGTTACACACGTGGCTTTCAACCATCCAGGGGTGCGTTTGTATACAATTGTGGATAACATGCTTCATAAATATTTTTTTTTTTGTTTTGTTTTTTTGGTGGGGGAGGTGTATAGCAGTATATCCGAATAAACAACAAACAAACACCCTAACACTAATTGAGATTCCCCCTCTTTATTCAGGACCTGGATATATTTGTCTTGCTTGTAATCATGGGTGAATTTTATTTTGCCATGTTTTGGGGATTTAAATAACCCCTCCCCTTTAAAGCCTCCCCTCAATCCCTCCACCAACACACCACACCCCTTTAATTAATTGGATTTGTACGAACACATCAACCAACAACACTCCATTTCTTTATTATAATTGTGATAAACAGCCTCTGAAGTGTCCCCCCTCCCCCGGACCAAACATCACATGAAGCCGGCATCATAACATTGTAATACATTGTAACAAGAAAAAAATTCCACTCATGACAGGAACCATTTTTCTAAAACATGTGATTAAATCATCACAAATAAATAAATGAATAAAAACCACAGAGACTCTACAACTAATTAATCCATATTTCATTATGTAACAAGTTTCAGTAATATCTTTATCAATTTCACGTTCATTGTTTTATTTGATTAATCATTAAAAATATTATAACCCCAACTATAATCATGAAAATGATACACCCCTATTCCATAAGTTCAAAGACCCAACAATATACAAGTCCCATCATGTCCCGGAGGTGCACATGGTTTTTAAAAGATTTCATTGGTCGAATAATCTCTTTACGATGATGTCATTTGGGGAAATACCAAACCTGGTGCCCATGCACTATTCAGCTTATATTGGTAGTGTAGCTTACCAATGCAAGACCAATGCAAGTTACTTAAAGGGAATCAACAAGTTTCGGCACTGTTTGATGTTGTCGATGTTTGCAGTCATACATGCCAGGCAATGTTTACCATTACAATTGGTAGATTTTAACGGGTTCGCCGTCGGACAAGTTTTGAATTGTCAAGCTTTCGTCAGGAGTAGCTCTGACTTCTTCAGGACAAATATTATTATAAAGACATGTGCGCCGTCACTTCCCACTGATGACTCACATGAGCCATTCACTGAAGGCTGCCCCTTGCCAACAGTGTTGAAAGCAGATCACCTCTATGAGATTATTTGGTGGCTCTGGAAAGAGCCTTTCTGAAGGCTGCCCCTTGCCAACAGATTTACACAAAAGTAGGTTGCCCCTAACCTCTAATGTGTTGTTCTTATGAGATATTCGTGACTCTGAAAAGAGTCTACCTGAAGGCTGCCCCTTGCCAACAGTTATTTACACAAAAGTAGGTTGCCCCTATACCTCTAATGTGTGTAAAAGCCTTTCTCAAAATGTTTACCATGCTTTCGCAAAAAAGTGCGCAGATGAGAATTTTTTGTTATGATAAAAGCATGGCAATTATGATTGTTTGTGAACATGTCGGCACCGTTTGATGACATGGAAGTTTGTTACATGCCGGGAAATGTTTACCATGCTTGCGCAGAAATGTGCGCAGACGAAAAAAAAATTCTTTGCGATAAAAACATGATAAAAACTCGTAATAATTTTATTAAATAGCTGCACAAACAGAGGGAAAACTTTCAAAATACCAAAATTTATAAATGATATGAATCTAAATTTGTTGTAATAATGAATTCTGTGAACAAAGAGTTGTGTATTTTTGTTGTCTATTTACAGTTTTTAAACTTGCATAATAGGTAAAATGCATTTCAACAAACTTAAGTTTTAGCTTTCCTTGAGAAAAAAATATGCCCCCTAAAAAGTATTTGTCATAATTTACCCCATATATTTTTCATAAAGGACTTTCGCACAAATTTAAATTTTTTGAAGAAATGCTCTAATTTGCTCTAAGTTTGGTTTGGGTAGGGCTGGGGGAGGGGGTACTCAGGTATAATGTTCCAGGCATACCGTGACCACAGTTTTTCCAAACACCCGGCCCTAAACGGTGGAGGGTTCTGAAGCCAAAATATACCCTTGAGGGGTATGGGCGTGACTCTGCAAAATTTGAAAAACCACCCATCAAAACTCCAAAGTTTTGTGGGAAAAAATGCTCTAATTTTGGGCATTTTGACAAACTTTTGAAAGGAAAACCCATCAAATACCTTTGCAAAGAAAAAGGACCGATTGAGATCATACCAAAGAGCCTGATTTTGCACATTCAAATAACCCTTTTGTTCTGAGTAACCCCCGGAAGAGTTATGTCCGATTGTTGTTGTTTCAGGCCTACCAAGCGAAGCAACATGATACAAATGACAACATTTTATTTGGTTATCATTGAAATTGTGTAAAATTGTGAATAGTTTTATGAAGATTTATTTAACAGATGGATATTTTTACACATCATGTCCAAAGCGGTCCTTTTAATTATAATTTTTGGCAGTTTAAAATCTGTTTTCAGAAATCTGCAGCGTTTCTAGAAATATTCGCTACGATAAACATGGCGACTTTGAACTGTATGCACCGCGAAAATTTTGTCTATTCATTGGAAAATATGCAGGAAAAGTAAATTCAAACGTAAATTCGGAATTAAGAATTATGTACATTTTTTCTATCAACAAACTGTATACACATTTTCGTTGTTGTGCGAGGTCTGTAAGTGCACATGGTACCGTATATTGGGTTCCGTATTTCAGGGCTGGCGACTGGTAACAATTCCAGAAGATTGCCCGCGGGTAATACGGCGGTGCGGGTAATACGGCGGAAGGGGATTTTGATTCTAACTGTTTTGAGTACCTGCGGATTATACGCCGAGCGGATTATCCGACGGAAATTACGGTATGTGTCAAAGAAAATTAAGAATCTGAATTTGAGTTCATACTTACATGTAAATAATGCAGATTCACTACGCCATGCCTTCTTTGCTTATATTTGTATGCACTTGGCAGAAACTTTGTATGCACTTGGCAGAAACTTTGATCAAACATTAAATTAAATTTCATAATAGTCATGTGAGTGCAAGAAAGTCGTATCTGCTATAGCTGCCATTTGTCATAAATTTGGATTGCACACTTTATAATCTCCAGTCTTTGATCAGTGGTTCTTGAAATGGTTCTTCAGGTGACAAGAACGGTTCTTCAGGTGACACCGTCACCTGAAGAACCATCACCTGAAGAACCATTTCAAGAACCACTGACATAAGACGGGCATTTTCAAGGATTTTTTCACATTCTTGTGACAAGGCATAAAATAAACATAACTTAGGGCAGCCATTGCAGATTCGACTTTCTTGCACTCTCATGACGAATAGATACTTTAAATATATCTGCTTTAAAAGTTCACCTTGTAAGACAAAAAGAATCAAAAGAAGGGTGTTTGCACTTCAAGGAAAAAAGATATTTGCCTGACTTACAGGTTAGATTACTTTATATTGTGGTGAAATAGTTTGACTAATTCCATGTGTTTGTGTTTCATTACAGTGGGCATAATGGAGTCAAATCTGTTATCAGTTGCCTTGGGACAAATGTAAGTATGATACTGTATTTAGTTATAAAATATAATGAAAGTTTTGGTATAAATCATAACGTAATTTTACTTTATTATGACAAGCACAAGAAATAATTACCTCATAATTTTCTGATGAAGGATTGAGTGCAATCTGAAAATTACGATGTACATTGTAATTATTTTCTTGTGTTTGGCACAAAAGTTTAAATCTACATTACGCTATTGGAATAATGATGATGATTGGCATATATGTGCCTTTCCAAGCATTACGAAATAGTGGTAAAATTTATTTTATTACTCAAATTAGTACAGGGCAATACAATTGATTAATACAAGATAATTAAGTCCACAAAAATTTCTTTGAACTATCTAAGTTCTTTTACACATAAAGAATTATTACGAGTTACCTGAAAATTGCCCTGCATTATCAGAGTTTTTATTTTGTCAAGAGCTTGTATTAGTAAGATTCCACTGTACAATTTGGGTAATTTTTGTGCATTAATTTAAAGGTAGTGGAGACCACTTCTCCTTCAGTTTAGGTCCAGTTAGTGCCAATTGTTTGGATTCCAGGATGGGTAAATAGCGAAGTTTTGAAACTTACCCTCAAGCTCTAAAAGCCACACCATATGTTATAGACACCCTCATCCATCCCAGTGGCTGGCAGCTTCACCTTATCTCGGCGGTGGATGGCAAAGGGATGGAGTCCAGCCCTAGTTGGATGTCAGTTTGCCCCACCTACTGTAATGAACTCCTTGGATATGGTATCTACACCTATTTCACTTAAAAGATTTCATATACAGTAGAAACTCGTTATAAAGAAATCTGATATAAGAAAAACCCTGTTACAAAGAAGAATTTTTCCTATACCATTATACTAATTTCTTTTTGTTTTTATTATATTCAAAAACCTGATATAACGAATGTTTGGATATAAAGAAGTAATTTCTCTGTTACCACCAACTTCGTTATAACGAGTTTCCACTGTAATAAATTTTTGTGCTAATAAAGGAAAGCTTTTTGTCATCATACTTTTTAGCTATGTAATGGCATGTGAAACATTGCATAGATATTGTTTTTCTGAAAGATAGTCTTCTCCTCCTTCTTCTCCTCCATAAGATATTCATATCGACACCTCTTGCTCAAAAACTACAAAAGCCCCAAGGACTAAAAATGACACAATGGTGACCCATAACTAGAGGAAGTTCCTTTTAAAGATAAAGAATACTATTATAACAAAGCTATAAAAACTAATGACCCACTTGACTGGGATAAAGCTAAAGCTCTTCGAAATAAAGTCAAAAACTTAAGAATTAATCTAAAGAGGAAACATTACAGTAATGAGATTGAAAACAATATGAAAAATTCTAAAAAGTTATGGAAAACCATTATTAAAGAAAGTAATTCCAAGTAAAAATAGCAAAACATCAGTAGGAAAAATAAAGACTAATGATAAATTTACTTCTAATGATACTGAAACTGCAAATGTCTTTGATAATTATTTTACTACAATTGGTGCTGATCTAGCAAGCAAGTTTGACTCAAATTTTAAAAATTCTGATGATAATAATGTTGATAGCACTATTTGCTCACATGATGTTTCTAAGTTTAATTTTGAGTTGATCTCTGATGACTTTGTATATAATCAGATTTGTAAACTTTCCAATTGTAAATCACCTGGTCTTGATAAAATTGATGTTAAATTGCTAAAGATTGCTGCTCCAGTAATTAGTAATTCTCTTGCTTATGTAATCTTTCATTGCTAACATCAGTTTTTCCATCAGAATGGAAGAATGCCAAAGTGGTTCCAATTTTTAAATCTGGCAGTAAATCTAATGTAGGCAATTATCGTCCAATTTCAGTTCTAAGTGTTGTGTCTAAAATAATTGAGCGTGCAGTGCATGATCAAGTTTACTCATACATGTCTGTAAATAATTTC
>JXSR01S003555.1:43705-56612 GCA_000969725.1 Ophiothrix spiculata
AATTGAGCTTATGACCTATTTAAATTCCCCATAATATCAGCTTTTGAATTATATATAATACGTCTCACTTTCTTTCCCCATCCTTCATTTAGAGATTGAAATCGAAAGCAGTCCACTAAATATATTGCAAAAAAATTAGCTGCAAATCGATTTCAAAGATACTGGTTACAGTGTATAATAGCAACATGCAATCAATTAATCGTGAATAATTGCACTTCCCGGCAAAGTTGACCTTCAAAACTTTGGTTTAGGTAAACACTTATGTATGAATGCGTTTTTATGTCATAAAACGAGATTTGACTTTTTCATCCTATTTTTACTTCAGATGCCATTTATTCAAAATGTAGATTTGCGCCTTTCCTCTCATCCCAGAGCAGCCCACAAATGGAGAAAGAAAGTATGATATATGTGTACCGCCGCGGCAAACGGGTCCAGTTGTCGGCTAGTACATGTTGCTCCTTGTAGCATATCTATTGTATGGTATTTGTATACATCAGATATCCTACAATGAGCAACATGTAGGAGTCGACAACTGGACCCTTTTGCCGCGGCGGTACACATATGTGAGACAGAACACTTTTCAAGACACTGGTGAAAATAGGCAGCAATATTTTCTGTTGTAAAATTTGACCTTCTGATCAATTTCAAAAAGTAAGGGGTCACTTTAAAGCTTGAAAAATGCTGTAACAGATGAAATGATATAATCAAAATTGATATAATCTGCAAAGTCCCCCTTTGGGGATGAGCCATCACATGTTATGTATTATTATAAAGTTGAGAATATGACAAAGATATGTAATAAACTCGATTTTTGAAATTTGTGACGTGTCAATAAAAACAATTTTAGTAGTCATGTTTCCATGGTAACACTAGAACTTTTAATAGCTGCAGTTGGGTCTTTCTTGGAATAAGATAATAAAACATCAACAGGCAACACGTGCCTCTTACGGTGCGTTCAGAGTCCAGCAATATATCACAGCAACACCACTCGATACGCACTCTTTGCATGAATTATTATGTGCGCTGTAAAATTTAAAGAATGAATATCGAGCAAAATGCTGTGCTGAAATCTATGGACTCTGAACGCACCATTATGAAAACTTGTCGTGCGCCCATAACAACCTTTGGTGTTTGGCCTCCCTTTAATTTATTGCTTTAGCAATATTGGGTTGCGCCAGTCCTTTGGGCCAAATGGTATAAATAAAAAACCTCTTCGCTTATCCCCGATTGTTGAAATCGTGGAGTGGATTATGAACACATTCAAAAATCTTTCTATGACTCCCCCAATACTCTTCCTGGCCCTTAATGAATACGTTAACATACAATCCACAAAGGATTTCCAAGATTTGGAATGTCAGGGGAGTGTGGAAGTACTCACAGACCACTCATAGCCTTATGTGTGAATGAAGTATCTCATGAAGACGTGTACTGACCAACTTTGTCTCGCCATGTGTATGAATGAAAGTCTGATTGCATTCACTACCATTCTTCATAAAATTTGCATTACACAATATCCAGTCTTAGAGACTATTCACAAACACTTGTAAAGGGAAGGGAGCCTGACGCAAGAAAAATGTTGTGTACAATTTTCAGGTTCCCCTTTTGGACCTCAGAAAATTTAAGGGGCCCCCCCTTTTTTTTGAGACAAAAATTAGTGCCTAATCCCACAGAAAAGTATAATATGTAGACTCAATTTTTCCAGGAAAATGTGTAGTAATTTTTTTCAAGGTTCCCCACGCCCCTCACAAGGGTCAAAAATTTTAAACACCACAAAGTGTTTGTGAACGGTCCCTTAGGTCACTGGCTCTTGATTCAGGTAACATTTTATGAGGTTTTTTTCACATTATAGTGACAAGGTGTTAAATATAAATAAATAATATAATATATGACAGGCAACCCTAACAGATACGACTTTCTTACATTCAAACGACGATCTGATCACTGACCTAAAAATGTCATTCTTTAGAGACCTAAATATTTAACCTTTGATCACAATTACGGTACAAGTATTATTCTTCCTTGTGATCCATGTCCAGCTAATAATTCTTCATGCGCAAAAGGAGCGCCCTCCAGTGGAAATTCCATGCCAATGTGCGGCCTAATCCAGCCAGCTTCAATGCCAGATGCAATAGCTAATGCAGTCTCCCTTCTTTCTTTCTGTAATGAGCAAAATTAGAGAGAAATTTGGGCCAGATATTTCAACTTTCCCAAGTCGTAATCATAGGTGAATGGCAAAATAATCAGAGAAATATGGGTCCCATATTTCAACTTTACCCAGTCTTAATCATAGGTGAACAAGCCTTTTTGAGGTATGGCTGACATTGCACATGTGGCAAACGCTATACGATAATTTCTACACTACATTTGTGTTTACTTTTCCTACAAATCCCGTTACACTCAATTACCTTGATAAGATTTGCCAATAAACCACGCTAAACCACAGTGTTTGCTATGAGCGATACCAGTTTGCACAAGATCAAAAGCCTACTTGAGATAATTGGCCAATATCGGCAATTCTATTTGCTCTAATCACAGACGCAATCAGGTATCAGTTTCGGATGCATGCTTCAGCAAATAAGCTTAATACGGTCTAGTGACTACAACGTAAATATCCAATGTTTGATTATCGGATATTGGTTTCCACACAAAGGCTGGCCACTTACTAAAATGTCCCCGGCTAAGCGTTTTCTAGATTCATTTCCTTCGTGAATTGTTTATGACATGCACACTTGACTAAACATCTTTTGTGATTTCCGGGTTTTACCCAAACCAAAGTACGCCCAGTAGCGTAGCTAGACATTTTCATCAAGGGGGGGCAAAGGGGGCAACTCCCCAAATGAGTAGACACAAAATGGTACACCCCAATGTTTTACCATAGCTTCTTACGTAAAAAACAACGGTTTTGGTCTTTAAAAAAAGGAATAAATTTCCTTACTTTTAGAACCAAATTTTTCAATTTCAGCACTAAATTGCTATGATTTTTGACGTGTGCACGAAGCACGCGAAAATTTTTTTGGTTACAATTACGAAAAAAGATAGTAATTAAGTATGAACTGATGGCACTGGAGTGAAAAAATAGACCATTTGGGGACATGCTATATGCTAAAAAGGAGTGTACTATGTAATTTCAATCTGACCTATACTTTTCTTGATTTTTTCAGGGGGGCAAGAAGGGGTAAGGCTTCTTTCAGTAACTTTCAGTCTTTTGGTAACCCCCCCCCCCCCCTTCTGGCTACGCCACTGAGTACACCCTCTCATATTGTTATCTTAATTTTACCCATTTGAAATAGCGTCCTCTCTTTTTGTGACAGCCATTCTTCTAAAAGACTTGTGGCAAAACAATCAAAGAAATTTAGGCCATATATTTTAACTTCACCAAGTCTTAATCATAGGTGAATGGCAAAACAGTCCAGGAAACGATCCTCTCCAACTGGTCAGACTATCTATTTCTTATCAAAAAGACCAGCACAACTATAAGTGCATGTTGCATTATTATTCATGGCCAATTTTCTATATGATGTCAAAGGGGAGGGGGGGGGGGTTACCAAAAACAAATCTTCTTACAAAACCTAAGCTTTCAAATGTTGTCCAATGTACCTTTAAAAATGCTGTACACTGTCTTTTTACATTTTAACTTTTCCAACGTACCGGCTTGCTTTTGGACGCATCACAGGCACTACATCCTTATGCATCAGTAGCTTTGGGTTGATTTCAATGATACCTCGATATATCGCGAGTGCATCACCGATATGCAGGAACCAGGCCTTATACAGCACCAACTTTTCAAACATACCTGGTAGCTTTTGGAAGCATGACACCTACTACAACCTTGGGCATCAATAGCTTTAGGTTGATCTTAACGGTAACTCGATGCATTCCCAATGCATCAGGAGCAAAGTGGGACTGGGTCTTTAACAGTAAAAACTTTTCCAAATTACCTGTGTAGCTTTTGGAAGCATGACACCCACTACAGAGCTCTCCTTGGGCATCAGTAACCTTGGGTTGATCTCAACGGTACCTCGATTACCAACAACCTATATAAAACATTCAACAAATTAATAAATTAATATTTTTTCTTTTCTGTCTAAAGAAAGAATGGCTACATAAATACAGATAAAACAATGAAAAAACTGATTTATGGGAAGATTTTGTGTGAAGATGAAGGGCACTATCAACTCAGATGCCTAAATGATTAATTGATGCAGGTGAAATCACATCAGGGCATAACAAAGATTTTGTTAAAATATTCAAAAGTGAAAAATTAATAAACTATAGCAACCACATTAGGTAATTTACACTATGGGGAAACAGGTTAGCACATGGATCCCTCCCTCATTTTGCAATAATTTTGTTTTCCAGTTTATACCTGCTTCCTTTACCCCGTCTGGTCTTTCTCCTGTATTTAAAACAAATGGATATACAGGACCTCAATTGCAATGAGCTTTATTAGTGGCTTCCTTGGGTTATCCTTGGATACTTCTTTCTTTACCCAATAAGGAATCGAACCCAGTACTTACTGCAACAGTGCCACCCATAGAGAGCAACTCTAGATCTTTCTGGAGATTGACATTAGCTAACATTTCTATGATGACATCTACACCGTCCCCTTCGGTAGCAGTCTGCAACAAAGAAAACAAACATAATCATGCCCAAAATTTCAAATGCAGAAATAAACTATTGTAGGGTATCAAAACCAGCCATTTTAGCTCATTTTCAAGAAATAGGGTACTTTTTAAAATCCTAGTGTAAAAATTGTAACGGTAAAATCCCCTTTTAGGGTGTGAATAGGGAGAAAAGGGCATATTTTAGGGGTGTTGTGAAAAACTGTGGTCAAGCTATGCCTTCAACATTATACTTGAGTCCCTACCCACCCCCCGGGAAAATTGCACAGGCTACAATACATATTCTGATTCTGTCTCACATACTGCTAATAATCTAACAGGTCAGTCTGAATTATGATGACTCTAACTGAACTTGCTCTGATAACAAATCCAAAATTTAAAAAAAATAGGTCAAAGTGTTCATTTGTGGAAACAGGCATCTCAATCATTGTTTGCTTTCAACAAATGCACCTCTAAAAAAGCAAATGCTCCGTGGTTTTCACATATATATACCGTATATATTAAAGCTTTTCTTAACATTCTTCATAGTATCCCCGAGATCGCATACTGTATAAGTGGTATTTTTCGCGCAACATTTATTTTCAGGCTTTTCGCGCAAAAGGAGATCAGCGCGAAAATAAATGTACCGCGAAAATTAATGTTGATTTATTGCAAATGGAATTCTATACTCGGACAATGTTCATATGCGCGAAAATAAAAACGCCCAAAATGGTCCAAAATTGGCTGAGCGCAAAAATTACTGAGTGGGAAAATATTGGCGTTTACAGTAAATCATTCTTCACCATTGCTTAACATGAGCAAAAAGAAGTTCTGCAACCACCTTAAATCATTAAATCTCACATAAATCATTGCTTATTAACACCACTATTACATAAAGGAAAATAAGTTTTAAAACCACAATCTTGGCCACTTTAATGACAATTATGTAGTAATGGACTCAATAGGGAGAGAGAGTTTAAAGTTTACGTGTTTCTCTCCCTCTCTCTCCATTTTTTAATTTACATGAGTGTGAGTGACCTCTTTTAAAAAAAAAGGAAGTTTGTACAAAAACGAGGACAAACAGTGAAAAAATCTAAAAATGGGCAGAAAATGAAAGAAAAAGCTAAAATTTTGCCTTACATAAAATTTCAATAACGAGGAAATCAGCTTAAAAGAGGAAATCTCACACCCCTGGCCTCTTAGGGCAGGGGTTCTCAATTTAATTTGTTGGCGGGCCATTAAAGGACAAATGCCAGATCAAAAATGCATCATAGAGGGCCAAATTAAGACCTTTTTCAATGCTTTTCCTATATACTTCTGTATTTCAGAGGCGATCGAAGGGCCAAATAAAAATAGTTCGCGGGCCGGATTTGGCTTGCGGGCCGCTATTTGAGAAGGCCTGTCTTAGGGCCTCTCTCCCCTATCATCCAATGTTGAAAAGAACACATGCAGACACCAAATTCATAAAGGTTTATCTTTAACAGTGATATACAGAGGAGCAGGAGGGGTTTGAGATTGGGGGAGGGGGGTAAAGTGTCCTGACTAATTGACCAAGATTACAGCTGAAATCCTCACACCTTACTTAAATCTCCACCATTATCTCATCTACATAATCTTCTTCCCTGCGATTGAAAACAAAATGTGCACCAAATCCCCTCACCAGGTTGAAGTGAATCCTCACATACACAGCAAAATTATAACACTCAAGACATCAGTGGTACCTGCCACTTCTCACAACAGTCACAGTGACATCTACAGGAAATGGCAAGAGATAAAGGTCAATTGTCGTATTGGCATCTCAGTGGCACCGTCCTTCACCTCTTGCTATTCCGGAGATGCCACTGATGTCTTGAATGACACCTTAAGGGCCCTGTCAACCCTTCATTTTCAGAAATGGGTTATGGACTGTAACTCAGCGACGGATAATTAAATCCAAATCAAAGTAGACATTTCTAGAAGTGGATTTGCATTCTGAACATGATGGTCAGCTTATTTTTGGACCAAAATGTGAAATTATTTCCCTAAGGTCAAAAAATCATGTTTTTGGCCCAAAATTTTACGGGAAAGCTAACTAAATTTTGCTTGGGTAAAAATTATTACCAATTTAATTTTTAAAATCTAGAAAGCAATATCTGGGATCGCTTTTCTCAATTTTTTGATTCTTATCTTATTTTTTGAAATATTGCCAAAAATAGGTAAAAATGTGGCATATTTTGCCAAAAATGGTGTCAGGAGTGGGATTTTTGACATTTTTTGGACCAATTTTTGGCGATATCTCAAAAACTAAGAAAAAAATCAAAAATTTGAGAAAGGCGATCCCAGATATTGCTTTCTAGATTTTAAAAATTAAATTGGTAATAATTTTTACCGAAGCAAAATTTAGTTAGCTTTCCCGTAAAATTTTGGGCCCAAAACATGCATTTTGGTCCAAAAATGACCTGACCATCATGTTCAGTATGCAAATTCGCTTCTAGAAATGTTTACTTTTATTTGAATCTAATTATCCGTTGCTGAGTTACAAAGCAAAAAACATTTATGAAAAAAGCCTTAACAGGCCCCTTAATTTCCCTGTGTAAATTTGTACACAGCAAAATTCTGACACTCAAGACATCGGTGGTACCTGCCATTTCTTACCAGGATGGCATCTACAGGAATCAGGATTCAAGTCAATAGACTCACCACCAGGTATACACTGTATGCAGCAATAAACCAAGATTTCCTGAAATGTCTTAAAATATCCTAGAAAGTGCACTATTCTTTCATACATGTATGACAAAATCTCCTGGAAACAAGATACTTTCAGTAAAATTTCCTGAATTCTAGAAATTTATTGAAGACTTGCATCCATGAAGGATTTGCAATTTTAAGTTGTCATGACAGCACGACATATTTGCATATTTGCCACAATGGTTTGCCGCAAGAAAAGTTGAATTTATTTCAACTGAAAATATTTCGTTGTGACCATCACGACAGGGTAATCGATATATCGATTTGTCATAAGGCAAGCAAAATTTTCGAGGTACGACAAGGTCGAGTTTGCGCACTTTAAATTTTTGACATCACGCTGGTCATACGACTACAAGACAGGCAACTCTGAAACCAGCTTTCAGGTCAATTGCCATATTGGCATCTCAGTGGCACCTTTCATCCCACTCTGGCTATTCCGTCAGATGCCACCGATGTCTTGAATAATAATTCCCCTATGTAAATTTCCGGTATCTACTCACCAAAATCTCGTCTATATAATCCTCTTCTCTGTGATTGAAGACAAAGTGAGCCCCAAACTCCCTGACCAGTTTGAAGCCTTCATCTGAGCCGGCTGTTCCTAATACAGTCATGCCATAGGCACGGGCAAACTGCACTGCAGCCATACCAACCTGCATAGTAATATATAATATTCAAATATATGCACCAGAGATGTTTAAACATCTGTAATAATATACACTAAATTTCAGAAAAAAAAGTTAAGATATGTAAACCAATTTATCTGAATCATATCATTGGCACAAGTAAATTGTGAAGAAACATGTCCTTAAAATAACAAAAGATAGGCCTTAATACATACAAAAAAATGGTGTAGATAGAATACAGAATCTAAAGCCATTGAAATGTGGGCTAGTTGATTTCTGAAATCTCAGGTTTGTGAGGGGGTCGATATGCAGATTTGCCAATATGGGTTACCAATTTCATAAAGTAAGATTTTAAGTGTAACCAATCCTGGGTATCATCGCTTTTTGACTGATTTTTGGCCAATCATCCTAGTGTGTTCCAGAAAAGTGTTTGCACAAACAAGTAACATTTATGCATATTGGCAAGATTCTTCTGTGATATGAAATATGTTAAAGTGATTGCTTTGGTTATAAGAGTTGTCGCTAGCCAGTAGTAACCGGTACTCGGCTTTGTCCGCTGTACTAGAGTGCCAAATCGATCTTTCTAATCCTGAAAGAAACTATAAAATTCCAATTTGTCAAATTCAAGGTGTGTATTCCGATCACTTTTACTCACAAAATCAAATTGGAGATTTTGATACCACATGAAATTGCATATTTTTCTCATAAACCCTGTGAATTTTCATGCCCATATTATGTTTTGTTGAAGAGATATGGTCAAAAAGTGCAGAATTACTGTAATATTTTGTAACAAAAATAAATATCCTAAAGGTTTCATGGGTCACTCTCAGACACATTTTTTGCCTGTAGCATTAATTTGGATGAAGGTATGTAAATAAAACTTTACAATTACTTTCGAGGTGATTACCCTTCATTCAAATATGGGAAAAGTATATGTTATATTTTTTCACCAGATTGAAATACCTACCTTTAAGCTGACTTTAATTTTGAATATGCTACACACAGAGTTACTGCTAACGTAAAACACACAGCAAGTACACAAGTTTGCCTTGCAGTATGAGTGCATAAAAGCTTAAGTACCCATATTTCATTATGCATTTGACAAAGAAAATTAAATTCAAGAAAGTTGTAAGTGCCATAGCTGCCATTTTTCATAAATTTGCTTTACACGCTACATATAGTGTCCAGTTCACTGATGGGGAAATGGCTATTGAGATAATCCTACGGTTAAAAAAAAATTAACATATGTCACCTCGGTTTGCTCCGAGTAAGTATGTCTGGTTGTCTAGATTTATATAATATCTGAACTTGAATCAACCCAGATGAATGAGAGTATACATAATAATATATGTTACTATTCCTGGCCCATGTCTTCTAACATGTTTAGCTTTTGACCATGGGTCGGTCCACATAGAAACTCCTTGAACACTTCTCTATAAGGGGTAGTCCTCTCTGGACTATTTTTGGCCTTTTGACTACTCCTCTATAATTGTATCTTTGTATTTTTATCATATGTTTGTTTATATTTTGCATATAGCCTATATATTATGGAATAAAGTTAATTGAATTGAATTGAATGGCAGTCATGCAAATACAAGTTTCTGGCATTTACATGAGTCTATACTTACAGAGCCACTAGCACCGTGAATCAATACAGTCTGGCCTGCCCTTGCTTTAGCTCTGAAATGAACAAAATAAAATCAATGGAAAAGGAAAAGAAAACAAAAATATGATTATGAATGTTGTCAGTTATCCAGGTGATAACATAAATTGAGTTAGTTCTATTCTAATGGACTCACTTGATGGATACCGTGACGTTTCACATCCTATCCTGGACACATTATCATATTAAACGACACCAGTCACTCCTTTTAAGGTTGTGGTCATATAAGAAAGAAAATCCGGGTGGTTTGAAAGAGGGGCGAAGGAGGTAGTCTTTGAAAAGGTAGGCCTACACCACAACTTTTCAGGAACTTTTAACTCAGCAATTATTAAGATTCCAAAATGTTTTGATAGCTCCTTGACCCAGTATTTGATCACAGACCAATCACCAAAACTAAACGACCAATTCAACAGCTACTGACCCAAGACTGGACATTAAATAGTATGCATTCAATGAAAAATGACAGGTGTCGCACTTACACCATTTTTGCATTCATGTCGTGATATAAGGTTTAACTATCAGTGCTCTCTTTAAGGTTTTTGAATGTACAAATTTTTGACAAAACTCATGAGGTGCTTTAACCAAAATCACAAATGGGAGCCTGTTGCGCCAATTTCCCCGGCTCTTGCGCCAATGGCGTGCTATAAGGCCTTAGCAGGAACACTGGCATCTAGCTTTAAGTCAATGCATTATTTATCATGATACTCTTTTGAGTACATATGCAAAAGCACCAAGTGCAAACATCAAAGCTGCAAATAACCCAATATATGAAATAATAAATTTAAAACAATGCATCAGCACTCATGTTTTTTGGTCGAATAAGCACAAAATAGTATTTTACTACCAGGTGATCATGTGACTAGGAGGCCTGGATTCACACAACGCTGAATGAAAAGGTTATGATGACCTTGAAAGCTACGTCCTGCTTACAACTATGACTCTGAAAAGGTATCTATCTCAATTTGTCATGACAAGAGTCTAATATACATGAAACTAATTTTCTTGAGATTTTGCTTTCTGTTTATTTAGAAGTTTACAATATTTCATTGTTCAAAAGGGATTCAATCATGTTAGGCTGGGTCATTTAAAATCAACAACGATACATCTGATGCGTCCTTTTGGGATAAAAGGGATTAAAATATGCAGGCGAACGAATGTATCATTGGCCCATTTCACACACAGCCTAGCGTGATTTATGATTTTACAAAAAGGGTAAAGTCTGTGTTGCCCCTGTAAGAAGAAGAATCTTGCCTTTTCCCCAATGACTTCACATTGACTTGTAATATTTCAATAACAAAACCCTAAAAGTCAATCAAAACCCTAATGCTTAAAATTTCCAACCCTATTGCTTACCTTAAACCTAACCTTATCCCTGAATCTCACCTTAATAACCTACCCTGAAACTAAATCCTAACCATATCTTACGGAAAATATGGGAAACAATGCTGGAATTTTTATAATTTCATTGTCAGGAAAAAGCGGGTTTCTTCCTATTGCGTTGCCCCTACCTTTGTATAAGAGCTCTGTATGCTGTGAAGTATGGTATCCCTAGCGCAGCGCCACCCTTGAAATCCAGCTGGTCTGATAGGCTGAAGACACTGTCTTCATTGCATAGTGTGTACTCAGCGTAGGTACCTGTTAGAGACCCATTTGTGTATACTCTGTCACCAGCCTGGAAAAAATTCAAACCAAGACTTTAAATTATGATAATAAAATAAAAGTACTAAACACATTAAATGCCCTGGTTTGTTATGTACATGTAGCTTTAACCCAGTATTTTTAATGGGTGCCTATAATAACATAGATTTCCAATCAGAAAAGTTTCAAGTGCCAACCTATCAATAGGACATTGCTTCAATGCACTAAACTATGATACCATGCAAAAAGATATGGTTTACTATATGATAAATATGACTGCTTTAACTGCTAAATTTGGGACCCAACTTCATTTGTAAAAAGAGTGCTACTATCCTTAACACAATACATTTTATTTACTATCTTTTTCTACATCAACCAATCACACAGTATAGTCTACAATAAGTATAACACATATTTACTGTCAGAGTGAAAATGTGGAAAAAATAATAATTTTTGTCAAAACTAATCCTTTTTTGCGTTAAAAAACTATACATTATAAATGTTCCCATTTTTCAAGGCACCTGACATCCAACAGAAGCAGAGACTTCCATTTGAGGGGAGTGGGCTCTATTGTAAACTTGAACCGATGGCTCCATTTCCTTTCCGATACAATAGCCGATGTTTTATATAATCTGTCACCTTGCCGATACGATATCCGATACCGATGTTTTAGTGCATCATCAGCTGATCAAAAACGTGGTCTAGCCCAACTGGCCATGCTTTTAGTGCATCATCAGCTGATCAAAAACTTGGCCTAGCCCACGCTTTTAGTGCATCACCAGCTTATCAAAAACATGGCCTAGCCCAGCTAAGCTTAAATCCAAACATCGGTAAAGTTCACTGGCAAAAGTTCATTTTGCCGATAGGGTGTAATATCGGCCCAATACGATGCATCGGTTCAAGCTTACTCTATTGAACCACCCTTTAATCCTCAAATGCTTTATGGGAGCTCAATGAAAAGAGCGTCTTGAATGATGGTATTACCATCTAAATTTCCAAATAGCTCCCCTAAAGAACTTCAGGAGAGCTTCTGATAGAGCCCTTGGAAATTTCAAATGGAAGTCCCTGCAGAATTGCTTAGCAGACCATTGTGAAACAAAAGCCATCACACAGCATGCTGGTGTGGAAGGCGTAGAAACCAATTTAGCAACTCTATCAACCCATACATTTTCTCACATGCTTTTTACTTGAAAACACACTTTACTGGAAAAAAGCAATACCACCGTGCGTAGATTGTCCGAGATTTCATTTCCAGGACACTTTAAGCATATGCTAATAGTATGCTCAAAGTAGACATAATGATAATAGGCCTACACTACTCCTAAAGGTGCTTTTACATTGTGACCACTTAGGGATAATGGCAAACAACTTAGACCTGCGAATTGCAGTTTTGAATTTTACGCCCGTCATTGTTAGTTAGTCAGTTAACGCTCACACCAGCTGCTAGCCACATGCACTATCGTTGCTATCAGTCGTTTTCAGTTACAACCTTTTAGTTGCATTAGGGGGTTGGTTGTTACCTCTTCAACAAAACATAAGGGAGAAAGATTTGGTGTATACACTCGTATACACCAAATCTTTCTCCCTTATGTTTTGTTGAAGAGGTAACAACCAACCCCCTAATGTTTTACTGAATTTCCCGTTTAGCTCTTCAA